>JAMKCH010083340.1:0-279698 GCA_023653785.1 Ophioderma brevispina
GATACCAGTTAGTCGCATGACCTCTCCATATTTTGCCAGAATCATAAAATATCTTAGATCGTACGTAATAATTTGAACAATTTAGGGGTTCATCATGGAGAGCGTTGCCCACTGGATAGGGTCTAATCGAATCGCGCCTTTTAATGCTAATGCTCTCGGTTCACCCCCCGGTAGGGCCACTTGGCCAGTGGTCCATAGACACTGTACAAAAGGTCAGTCATTGGGGGGGGGTTGATGGTTAGGGAAGGGTTTCTGACAGGGGATCACTACAGTGGTTAATCACTGTGGGTACATCTCAGAGGACTCCGTTAGACAGGTGGATGATCGATCTATTGTTTAAGGGCTACCTTTGGAACACATAGTCAACTGCTATACATACCATGCATACTCAAGGTTTGGGCGGCGCTCAATGTACAATATTCCTAGCAGCTCCTGGGTAGATAGAGGCAATCGAGATAAGTGTCTTGCCCAGGAACACAACTCATTGGCGAAGCGAGACCGAAACCCTACTTTTTGGATCATGAGCCGAGCCACTGGACCACACGCATTCTCGCGTTGGATATACCCATACGCACACACGCACCACACACTCTCTCGCACTAGAGCACGCGCGGCGGCTTACAACACGCATATGCACACTATCACAAAAGAACACATACACACCATTTGACAAGTATGTGACCTTTGGCACCATTAACATATGGGGCTTCCTTGTTGCACCTATGATCCAAGTTGGTTGCAATCATAGACTACTAGGCGTTTCCCGTTTTCGCGATACCTGTTTTCGCGATCACTGGCATGATGACCCCAGGTTTCGAGTGACCTTTGACCTGGATGACCTCTGATGACCTTTACATGATATTGATTTTCAATTTCCAATTTACATATTGATGATTTTTAGCATAAATCAATAGCCCCGCCCACCAAGTTTCACCCATTTGACCTCTGGTTTGACCTTGAATGACCCCTGAGGACCTATGTTGTGACCTTTAAGATTGCTGGAATCAACAACCAACCCCACCTCCAAGTTGCATGTCCATACACCAACATTTACTCCATTTGACTTCCTGTTGACCTTGAAGGCCCCCCTAATGACCTTGTGTGACCTTAAATTTCGGCATCAACAATCGACCCCACCCTCCAAGTGTCATGTCCATACACCGTTACTCATTGACCTTGAATGACCCCTGATGACCTTGTCCGGACCTTAAATTATTTGGCATCAACACCCCTCTGACCCCAACTCCAAGATCGTCTGGATACCAAAGTTTACCCCTTTTGACCTTCTTGACCTTTATGACCCCTAAGGACCTTGTCATGACCTTTAAAATTTTGGCATCAAAATTGACCAGCCCCCAATTTTTCATGTCCATACACCAACGTTTACCACATTTGCCCATTTACTTGAATGACCCCTGACGACCTTTAATCCACTACCCAATACATACGTCTGTCTTCGGCGGTTTAAAGAGGCATCCCACCCACCAAGTTTCAGGACTGCCGACCCCTCGACCTCTGCGAACCAACGCTTTAACTCATTGATCCTTGACTGACCCTGATACCGTGTCGGACCTTCAAAATTTTCGGCATCAAAATTCGACCCCACCCTCCAAGTTCATGTCCGCTACACCAACTTTACCCCATTTTACCCTGTTGCCTTGAATTACCCCGATGACCTTTGATCCACTAACCATACAAACCCGGTCTCAGATGGGCAAGGGGGGGGGCGGGGGGGCGGCGAGTTGTTTAGCAACCCCCTAACCCCCACCCAGTTTCAGGACCGTGCTACCCTCTGTCAAATACCAGAAAATTTGACACGGTCCATTTGGACCTCTTTTGACTCGAATACCCGATGACCTTTTGGATCCACTAACCAATACAAACTCGTCTTCGTCATTACAAGGGCACCGCCCCCAAGTTTCAGGACCGTGCGAACCTCGGTCCTCCGATCAAATCGACGCGGTCAACACCCAGATAGACAGCAGATAGACATACAGACAGACCACGGATAATATCATGAATACTTCCCATCAGGCGACATTAAATTTCAAAAATGAAAAAAAAATGTTAACCGGAAAACCTTCAACAATTGAAAACTTAAAGGTGGTTTACCCGATCAACACGTTTTTTTGTATCAGAAGACACGTTCAGTTTTTCACACATAAGAAATTTAAGGCCCAAGCAATGTTCCATCTAATGTAATGAACACAAACCGTCTCTATATTTGGTCCGACCACATCAATAACCCGCACTGTCATAGGGCCAATTAGTACCCATTTTTGCTTCTATCCAAACGGCTGGACCGATTTAACTTAAAATTTGCAATCAGATGTTTTGGTGATATACTTCCATGTGAGGGTGAAAACGCGATATGAAAAATCGGACCACGACCGGGTCCCCTACCTTTAATATGCACACATTGGTATTTGGGACAGATAAATATCTTTTGTCCAAAGAGCGACACAAAATGGGGAATTCCTATCGGGTGATTTAAAATTGTCCAACCCGATGCATATATATGATATTTCTTTATTTTCTTCTTTAGATTAGTGCATACAGAACATTTAATGTGAATATTCTAAATACACAGGGATTTCTTGTAGAAATCATATTCTTATTGTTGATGGCATATTTCAAGATAAGATTTCTATCTGAAACAGGAAAATCACCTTGTCATCTCTTAATGGGAGATGTACGCGTACAGTTATGAGAGCATCCCCAATAGATACAGCAAGGCGCCAAAGTGATTTGAGTGCATTAATAAGAATTTCTCTGTTTGACTGTTTTGAAATTGCTTATCAAATGTACCTGCAAACGATTGTCGAAATGATTGGGACTATTATAATTTTAACACCAACTATCACACCGTTAACCAGAAAGGTTGATCTATATGATAATGATTACCTGTTTGCTGTCTGTCAGCTGTTTGCTTTATAAAGTTCAAAATTTGCATTTTGTTCACTTTTTCCGGAATCAGTTCTTGCACAACAAATTGCAAATACTTGGTTATTTTATTTCGCCATTCGAATTAATAAGCCCTTTCACAATTTCAGATTCAAGATGCATTGTGGGTAATATTCGACGATCTTTTTGTAGATAAACAAAACGAGGCTGACTGTACAATTTCAATGTGGTGAATTTTGACGTTTTCACAAGAATCACTTAAACTCGGGTTTTTAAACAGATTTATCTTTTTCATGTCGTTAATGTCATATTCAACTGTATTTAATAACTGTCACGAAGGAATTGAGACCGCATAGTTCATAAAACCCAAGTAAGAGATATTTTTGTGAAAGCATCAAAGTTCACCACATTGAAATTGTACAGTCAGCCTCGTTTTGTTTATCTACAAAAAGATCGTCGGATATTACCCACAATGCATCTTGAATCTGAAATTGTGAAAGGGCTTATTCCTGTCCATTATTCCGAAGGTTTTTTCAGACTATTGCTACGGTTAGGTGGTTGAGTTCCGAAAATTTTCCGACAATGTTCGCTCTTCTGAAGCATTGAAAATGTACTTGCCCATTATTCCGATGGGTTGTTGTTCGGACAAAGAAACTTGTGCCTGATACCTCTAAAATTCTGCAAAACCTTTTCAGAATTATACACCTCATTTATATTTGAAATAAACCCCTTTTTTTCTTTTTCGAAAAACTGAACCATCGGAAAGAGTAAATTGCGTATTTAGAAAAGCGAACCTAGCTTTTAAATAGCTATAGTGTTCCACGAATTGAAGCAAGACGATAGACGGACGACTGTGTTGTATTCCGTTGTATTCCACGGATTGAAACAAGACAATACACGGGTGACTGTGCGTTGTATTCCACGGATTAAAGCAAGGCGATACACGGGTGACTGTATGTTGTATTCCGTTGTGTTCCATGGATTGAAGCAAGACAATACACGGGTGCCTGTGTTGATTTCCGTTGTGTTCCATGGATTGAAGCAAGACGATACACCGGTGACAGTGATTCCGTTGTGTTCCACGGATTGAAACAAGACAATACACGGGTGACTGTGCGTTGTGTTCCACGGATCAAAGCGAGACGATACACGGGTGCCTGTGTTGTATTCCGTTGTGTTCCACGGATTGAAACAAGACTATATACACGGGCGACTGTGTTGTATTCCACAGATTGAAGCAATACGATACACGGGTGCCTCTGTTGTGTTCCACGGATTTAAGTAAGACGAGACAACACGGTACTGTGGTGAACCCTTTAGCAGCCCGCCAAAGCAGGCTGAGGCCGCGTGAATTTCCTATACCCGATGGTTCAGTATTTCGAAAAAGACAAAAGAGCTCGCTATTCTATTCAATTATTATTCCGAAGGTTCCATATTCCGAAAAATACATAAGGTTTGTTATTCCAAAATATAAATAAGGTGTGCTTTTCCGAAAAGTCTTGCGGAATGCGTTTTAGAGGTATTCAGGCACGATTTCTTTGTCCAAACAACAACCCTTTGGAATAACGGGCAAGTTCATTTTCAATGCTTCAGAATAGCGAACATTGTTAGATTTTCGGAACACCACCACCTAACCGTAGAAATAGTCTGAAAAACCTTGGGAATAATGGGCATGAATTCATTCGAGGGGCAGAAATAAAATAACCAAGTATTTGTAAGTTGTTGTGCAAGAACTGATTCCGGAAATAGTGAACAAAATGCAAATTTTGAACTTTATAAAACAAACAGCTGACAGAACAGCAAACAAGCAATCATTATCATATAGATCAACATTTTTGGTTAACGGCGTGCTAGTTGGTTTTAAAATAATAGTCCCAATCATTTCGACAATCGTTTGCAGGTACATTTGATAAGCAATTTCAAAGCAGTCAAACAGAGAAATTCTTATCAATACACACAAATCACTTTGGCGCCTTGCTGTATCTATTGGGGATGCTCTCAAAACTACGCGTACATCTCCCATTAAGAGATGACAAGGTGATTTTCCTGTTTCAGATAGAAATCTTATCTTGAAATATGCTATCAACAATAAGAATATGACTTCTATAACTTCTATAATCCTGCCTATTTAGAATATTCGCATTTAAATGTTTTGCTTGTACCAATCTAAAGAAGAAATTAAAGAAAAATCATATATAAGCATCCGGTTGGACAATTCTAAATTCTTGAATATTGTACTTGCTATCAAACTTCATTTACCAAATTTTCCATTCAGAAATCGTTTTTAGTTTGTTTGCTTGATATTATTTTGAGGATACAGATATCTGCCAAAGATTTTTTTGCTTTAAGTTTTTATTTGTAATAACCATGGTGAATAAGTGGAAAGAAGTGTGAAGGAAATCGCAAATTCCATTAATCTTATAGCTATAGTCCGTTCAGCATAATGTGGAATGTAACATTATTGGCCTCTCACTAAATACGCCATTTTATTAACGGAGTTGATGTTCAAAATTAGGGCAATTGCCTTAATCTGTTCACCTTGCGTGCTGTCTTCATGCGTTATGACGTTGGTCTGCTCTAGTGGTAACTCAATATACTATATCAAAGGCCATGGTCCATCTGTTATTGAACCGACTATAGTTACGGCCAACCATTTACAATGGTGTATGTTTATTTTGAGACACAGAGTTTATTTTACACTGTGATTTATGCACTACCCCACTGTTAGAACACTGTTTAAAATTTTGCTGTTTAAAAAGAGGGTTGTTTAAGTGCTATTTAAGTTTAAAACAATATTGTTCAGTTTGTTGTCTTAAACAAGGTTGTATAAGTGCTAAGCAATTTTTAAACAACTCGCAATCTTTAACCAACTGCTGGTTACCCTGGTCCTCTTCCAACCGTGTTAAAAATCAAATTAAACAACTTGTTTAAAAATTTAAACAACTGATGATTGAACTCTTAAACAAGATTTTTAAATTTCTTGAACAAGTTGTTTAATTAGTAAACAAGGTTGAACGATGACCTGGGTAAACCGCGGTTGTTTAAAATTTTAAACAACTTGATTAATTTTATTCTAATAGTGCCCTATGAAGAATTCGCTGAAAAGGGGATCAGAACTGTTGGTGTCAAGTTTTGTACCAGTGGGTGTTTGATAAACACATCGTGATGACATTCACGTGAATTGGTGTTAATTCTAATTTTAAAATAATTTGACGTTTTGACATCAATAGTATTCCTGATAAGAGTTACACAACTGGTGTCAAGTTAAAATAACACTCAACGTGAAAACGATTGTCAAACTTGACACCCATCGTATTGAATTTGATTTCTCCGTGGATCTGTATTAGGCGTCAACGCCGTGTTTTTTACCAGTCCTAAAACATAATATCTGTCGCTCATGTTAAAGGTATAGTGCCCGATCATGGTCCAATTTCATTATGGTTTCACCCTCAGTGAAAGCATATCCCAAAAACATCTGATTGACAAATTTTAATGGTCGCAGAAGCAAACAGGTGTACTAAATTGGCTGCGATGACAGTGCGTGTCAATCAGGTGGTCGACCACATTTAGAGACGTTTTTGTTCCATAGCACCAAAAGTAAACTTTCTGATGCCTTAAATTTCAATGAGAAATACATGAACTTCTTCTGATACCCCCAAAATCTCAATTTTGATGAGTAAAAAAGGGGCGAGGTGTTGATCGGCGTAAACCACTTTAAGAAATTTTCAGATGTTAAGGCTTTTGGTTAACATTATTTCCAAATGTGCCTGATGGGAAGTTATATTGCTATGATTGCAACCAAATCTTGGATCATTGGTGCAACAAGGAAAGCCCTATTAGTAATGAGGTCATAATGTCCAATACTGGGCAAACGGTGTGTATGTGTGTGTCTTTTTGTGATTGTGTGGTATGTGTGTGTTGTATGCGAGCTGTGGAGTGTGCGTGTGTGTGCTTCGTGCCTTGTGGTTTTGCGGGCTAATCTAATCGATATACACACCCACCTTTTGGGGACATACCACCAAACTGGGATACCCATATCAAATTGAAAACCCATGCAACAAATGACATATTCAATGTCGGTAGTCCTCGGACGTTTTCGGACGTTGCCCGTCTGACAAATAAGGTGGTTCTTTGATGTGCTCCTTCTTAGAAATTATAGGATGTGTGGGTGTGTGGGGGGGGGGGGGGAGTGCGGCGTAGATTGAGTGAGGGGGGGAGGGATGGGTTGGTGGATGATTGAATGTTTGTTGTGCAAGTATGTGTGTAGTGGGGGGTAGGGGGTCGTAGGGTTCAAGGTGTGTGGTCGTGTGTTTGTGTGTGTATGTGCCTGTGTGTGCTTGGGTTGTTTTAGGACACAGGGAAGTATTTTTTATTGTGGGAGAAATTATAATAAAATATAAAAATAGTGCCGACGCCACTTATTGATTAAGTTTTCATGAATTCCATCAGGGCCGTGCTCGTTGCAATTAAAATTTTTGCATTAATTGGTAATGGAATTGTGCTTTTGGCAGAAGGTGAACAAACTACAGCAAAAAAAACACGGCTTAGTCTTGTTCTATTATCCCAATCTAGTAAAGTCCAGTTAGGCCTACTATATTACAGCGTGTCTCCTTACAAAACACGATTGGTTTCACACAGATAACAGGCATACCACCTAGGGCTTTTGACGGGCTTTTCGTTAATGCCGACGGGAGAGGCATCCATGTACGATGTAGTTCCTGTACAATTTTTTCAACACCATCTTGAATGCTGTTGTAATTCCAGAAATCTATCACTGACTAAAAAAGATCTAGAAAATCTTCTGCTATTCCATAAACACTTATGTTATATGAAATGATTCCACGAGCTTTAAAAGAAAATCCCGAACTATCCGCGGGGGCTTATGTGATATCAGAATGGGACTTTATACCGCATGTCTGTGAGAAACAATTTACAGAAAAGGATGAAAAATGACAATAAAATTAATGAAAAAGCATAAAGCGTATCAAATTATTGTGGTGAAATTGCTGAAATGCAATTTATTTCGCATTTGCAACAAGTAGATTTAGAGGTGCTGGTATAATGCCGTATTATTTTTTAAAAGTAATGATAATAGAGAGAGATAGAATGAAAAATAATTATGAGTGCATTTTTGTAAAACTTGAGCCCCATCTTTCAAAGGGAGATCCTATCAAAAATTAATGCTATTGAATGTCTTCAGGTTTTTCAAACTTCCCCATTCGGTCCTTCAAACCGCCTGTGGTTCTCCAAGAACATGTTTTATGAACCTTCAACATCGAACCCAAAATGGTTACGATATTTTTCTGAGAAGTCCCAGTGATTATTTATTTTCTTCCCTTTTTGTTGAGGAGGAAATGGTTCAACTGAAAATAAATAAACCACACACAAAATTAAAAATAAATCAAGAGAAACACAAAATAAATAATAGCAAAAATTATAAAAACACAACACATTTGTTGGACAGTATTGTTATTAGAAAGAAACATGTGATTCAGGGTAGTAGAAGAGAGAAACCATACATAATGTGGCGTGAAAAATACCCGGTTTGGTTGGAAAATACGTTCCTGCCCCACCTCCACACTGAAGTAAATTATTTAATGGTTTTGTTGTTGTTCAAGTTATTATAACGTTTACAGCAAAGGTGTAATATTGAAGCATTTGTCTCTTTGCGGATTATTTATAACAATACCAGTCCTATTCATTGTTTGTTAACTCATTTTAAAAAGAAAACATTTCCACTGCATGCTTCCTTAAATCAAACAAGAAATCAAACCAGCATTACCTCTTCAACCTGAGCGCAAGCTAAGCGCAACCGCCTACGTCAGACTGAAGGATAAAGTCGATGCTGCGGAAGAGAGTGTTTCTTCCATGAGAGCCCTGTTGTTGGGTTGCCAGACGGGGGAGAAGGCAAGATAGAGATAAAGGCGTGGGAAATACGAAGCCTTGGTTTCGCGGTGTACTGCTTGCCTCGGGGGTTATTGCGCACTGACAGGTCCAAAAATGGAAACATGACATATCAGCTACCATCAAGAAGATGTCTTCATCATTTTTTACACTTGTTTAGGTCTCTTTAAGTGCTCTACTACAGCGCTTCCTTTTAGAGTTTATTCTGTACTTTATCAAACGTCACTACATTCCATTTGAAGGTCTAAATTTAACTGTCATAGGGCACCATTTGGGCGTTGAATTTACTTGGTCAAAGAAAAAACATTCTGTTATAGTTCAGATCTTTATCCAAGAAAAACAGCAGTTGTATATTGATGAACGATAGCTTCAATATGATTTAGGGAAAGTACTTTAGTTTAAAGATTTATAGATTTAAAAACATATTTCTTTATTTTACTTATTATTTGTTTTGTTTTTTTGCAATGGAAGTTATAGTCATTATGGATTTCTGTGTTATATCCTCCATTTATTTTGCTTTCATATATTCTATATACAAGGCCAATCCAAAAAAATATTTGTAACTGGTCTCCCTATTTTTAACCTCATACTTAACAAATCTTTGCAAGTTAAAACACTTAACAAATTTCGAAATTTAAACTTCAAACAGCCATCTTTATGCACTGTGTTCACAACAACGTCCCAAAAATTTGAAAACTCTTCTATAAAACAAGATATCCATAAATCTAAACACAAGAGCTTAAGTCCAACTTTGTTCCATGTAACATACTTTTGAACTTAATGGAATACTAAATTAAAAACTCGTCCTTGAAAAAAAAATAATTTCTAAACACTAAGTAATTTCTTTAAAACTAGTAAATGCTATTTTAATTTACATATTCTAATGTAATATCAGTATAGTCTGAACAAACAATTCTTAACATACTAAATCCGCCGTCATCATCTTGGTTATATCTTCCATCCTGTAGGCCCAGTACTCTGCTGTTATTTGTTTAATCTTTCTGGCTTCAGCACGCAAAATTATGTTCTTTCATTCTAAGGTTTTAAAAACGTGATGTTATATATAATATACATCAATGGGACTCACTTCTTTATAATCCCTTGTCCTGTCCATTCTTTCCTGTTCGCCCTTGGGGCTCACAAGTGTGTTGTCAATCTTAACTTGAAGTTCATTTGATCTTAATGCCTCTCCCCACAGGCCACCAAACATCTCTTCCCCCGTTTCATTAACTTTTTTAAAATTATGACCATTTATAATCTATTTATACTCAACTACATCTACAATACAGTTCATAATATCTGTTAATATTATAAACTAGAATTTCACCGTTTTCGGGTCCCGCTTCATAGACCAAAACTGTGCATTAAAAATTAAGTTATCGTGCGTTCGACTGAGTATTTGTACATCAAAGAGTTGCGCAAATATGCTGCCCCGTGGTTGAGATGTCACATAACATAATTTCTCAGGAAATACATACGGCATCTTTATTATACATGTCACACGTGTACCTTACATAGATGGTGTGACTTTGTCCGCTTTGTACGTCAATAAGACTTTGTTGGCTGCAACTCTACGCCCATACAGCAACGGGTGGATATTTATGTAAAAATACAATATAATTATAAAGAAAAATATCAATTGAGTGGGAGATTTGAAACGTAAAATGCATGGAAACGCGGGGAAATGTCACACTTTAAGTTTTTTAAATGTCAACAAAGGGGATGCTTTGATTGACAATTTAAAACTTATAATCAAAGTGTGATACGTTTTAAAGGGAAAAAATAGGACATTCTTTCTTTCTTTCTTTCTTTCTTTTTTATTTATTTATTTATTTATTTATATTACGTTGGATCTATATCTGGCTAATACGGGTATTTTAGCTAATAAGTGTATCATTTAATTTATATGTGTTGGAAAACATTCCTTCCTCAACATGGACAAGCTCAAAACAGATCCACTGAATGTAAACGAACCGTCAAGCTCGCATTTTTGGTTATAAATATGACGTTAAATATGAAGTCATAGGTGATAAATATGGTATTCTATGACTCTCAGCATGGGCAATAAAACAAGGAGTCAGTGGGTGGAAGGAAGAAGTAGTAAATAACTCACAGCACACCCAAATCGGAGAAAAACATATTTTTTTTTTGGAGAATTTAAGAAAAATGAAAATGGGTTTCAAGAAATGAGTGTTAATTAAAATCGATAAATATTGAAAAAAATAGAGCTTTGGTTAGAAATTAATATAAACGAGGGACCATCAGCGATGAGATTAGAAAATAAGTCATAGGTGGTATTCTGGCCCTCAAAATAAGGGTCTATCGATAGGCAAATGACGGGTGCTTATAATGGGATTTCCCCGGATTGTAAGGTTAGAACTTAGAAGGTAAAGAAGGATACATGGCACAATAGACCACCATAACTAGCAAATCCTAACTCATTTATAAACCTAAACTCAATTGTTTAATAAAATAGAAATAACATAGCATGTGCAGCCTTAACTGAGTACAGAGTACATTTTCCTCTAACATCAGTAAATTGGTAAATGAAGTCAAACGCAAAAACACATACACCAATTGAACCCTGGTTTGAGAACTGTAACATTTCAATCAAAGTATCAAATGTTACGGCATCACGGGAATGGCAATATCAGAGATACCTTTTAAACACATGATGCACAAATGATCTGAATTTTATATAATAAACACAATTAGTTCAAATATTAGGAATGTCCTAAACACAATTACAATGTTGATTACAATTTATACACAGAAATGTCCTTAAATATTACAATCCTTACAAACAAGAAACGTCCACAGTCTGATGTGACGTCTAAAGTTGAAAATTCAAAAGCGCTTGTTCACCGATGACATGTTCTCCCAGCGAAGACCCAAAATTACAACAAGCAGTGTTGAAGTTAAATCCACGGGAATCGTCTTCAGTAAATATATTCCCTTTTTTCGGAGTAGTCCTAAAGATAGCATTGTCTAGCAGTTCAACATGACAATCTTAGTTCTATAGGTCCTTTGGCGCCACAATATTTCCGCAAATTCCTGTCACAAATGTCCACTTTTAGGACCACAAAAAGGATTTTTTATTCCAAAACTGAAGCTCTTTTGGCTTCAAAGACGACTGCAAACTAACCTTTTAGCTCATAATAATAATTATATAATTTACCAATTCTGATGATCAAAACTTCTGGCCAAGAGTCTTTCAGTGGGCACTCTTCATAATTTCACAGCTAGTTTCCCATATTCTAAGTTAGATATTGCATCACCTAACATTATCCAATTGGATCTCACATTAATGATATCATTGGAAACCACATATATGTTGCAATCCTTAACTTGCACCATACCTGGAAAATCCCAAGTTATTTATATTTTTATAGAAATGTTTCTGAACATGTAAACATTGCATCATCTCAATATATCACTAGGGGAATTCAATTTTCTTTTGCATAATTAAACAAGGCACTTTTCTCGTCATATTGGAGTTGCCTTTCCAAATGGCTTGGAAAATTCCCACCATGGCCCAAGAGCGGAGGGGGAATTATTTCCCAACGGTCAATAGGTTGGTGCTAAACATGACATCAGAGGTCAACTATCCACCAATGGCCAACATGTTCCGGAACAGGGGCGACCTACTGCATATCGGTACATTTCGACTGATGTGTGTCCAGAAACAAGCTGAAACAAGGCCGGTCAACTGTAAACCTGCCGGGACTGGACTCAAACAATTTCCAGCAAACACTCTGATTACGAAAACTCTCTCAAATAAGACGGAGGACAGATGAGCGCCAGTCTACCTTTGAGCCCATGAGGGACCAGGGGGAACTAGGCACACCATCACGAACTGTTGTCCTTAATTATTGTCGCCTGTGTGCCTTCAAACCCCTCACAATATCTACATACAACGTATGTATTCTCTTTCAAGAAGGAAAGACTCGTCAACTTTTCATGGGCTTCTATGCCGCCCTCACAGACAATCTTGGCCAAGTAAAGGACATAAGATCCACCTTGTCCTTGGGGACTTCATTGCCAAAGTTGGATTGGATAGTCATGTTAGCCACCCTGTGATTGTGGGTAGGTACTATTTCCATGATTCCACAAATGACAATGGTGAACGACTAGTGAACCTGTGTCAGGAACACAATGTACGACTTGCACAACCAAGTATTCTACAGCCACATCACCTCTTATGGACCTGGACGCATCTTACTGGAACAAAACACAAACTGGATCACATACTGATCAACAACAAGTGGGTCAACTCTCTTCGGAACCGCCATGCCTACAATGCAGCAGAACTGGACTCATACCATCGCATTGTTAACATTTTCTTAGTCACTAGCTTGAAAACAAGCAAGGGAAAACCGTGCAAGAGACCCAAGTTCAATTGGAGGAAACTGTAGGATCCAGATACAAGAGAAGAGTTTCAGCTAGAGTTACCCAATCGATTCCAAGCCCTTAGCATCATGGATGCCTCCATAAACACCAGAGAGCGATACGAGTCATTTGAAACAACAGTATATACGAGAAGTTACTGAGAAAGTAGTGTGATAGAGAAAGAGAACTCCGGGCCTTCCGAGCTGGGGTCTGATAAGACCATTAGCCTCAAAGTTGAGAGGGATAAGCTCAAGAAGAAATTGTCTGTGTCCAAGTCCCCGTCGACAAGAGAAAATGGAGGAAATTGAATGCCAGTCTCAATTCTTCTTACAAGGATGATGAGGCTTCCGCACTCAACAAACAGATGGAAGAGCTAAATTCTGCGGATAAAACTGGGAATTATACAACCACCTGGAATATCATACACACTCTCTGTAAAGAATACTAAGTAGAATGTGAAGGTCAAAAAGAAAGATGGCAATGTCCCTTCTGGCGAAAAAGAACTACTGGAAGAGTGGAACGGTTTTAAAGTTCATTGCTCAACAATGACAGTGTTTGGCTTCATTACAATGACCACCACCAGCGAAGAAGATTTTCCTATTTGTGTATATCCCCTACTCGTGAAGAGACTGCAGCCACGAAAACCAACAAAGCAGCAGCTTTGGATTATGCCATTACAGCCGAGGCTCTTCAGGGAGGTGGTGATCAAATTCTTGATGTCATCCATGCCTTCTGTTCAGATGCCTATTCCACACTGTCTCCACCACGTCAATGAACCACTAACATTGTTATTCCATTGCCAAAGAAACTTGACCTTCCTTAGATGACCAACTATCGACACATATCACTGATGTCCATAGCTGCCAATGTCTACAATAAGATCTATTTAACCAAAATCTGGCCACATGTAGACCCTTGCTGAAAAGCAACCAGACTGGTTTCAGACCAGGACACAGCTGTGCACAGCAGATACACATTCTGAGAAGAATTTAGAAGGCGTCCAGAAGGCCTTTGACTCCATCAATAGGGAAGTGATGTTCTCAATATTGCAACATTATGGCATTTCAAAGATTTTGGTCAGCGCCATACAGCTATTCTACAATAACTCCAGCAGCTCAGCTATGGTTAACGGAAGTATTCTGAATCCCTCGATGTAACAACAGGAGTTCTACAGGGTGACACACTGGCGCCCTTTCTCTTTATCATCACTGGCGACATTTTTTTTTTTTGAGGAAAGCTTCTGGGCCAGACTCCCAGACGATTTCCAGCCAAAAAATTGCTAAATGACTTGGATTTTGCTATCGTCCTCCTTGAGTCTTCTATTTCACTGGCCCAGTCTCAGCTCTCTACGACTGCAGATGCAGCAGCAGATGTTGACCTTATTATAAGTGCCCTGTAAATATAGTGTTTTAGAAAATGGAGACGAGATTCGTGTTAAGGTAGTTAGTGTGGGGGACACAGACAACGTGCTAAGTAAAGGTCAGCTGTTAACAATGGCTCATGATTGCCGTGGCTGGAGGAAACTTGTGATCGTCTGCTCTGCATCCGAATGATGATGATGAGTTATATGCAGAATAAAAATAATATTTTAACCCTCGTCTACCTGAGCCATTTTTTGTAACAAAACTCCTGTGATTCTCGTTACTGAATACCGATTCCTATAAATTTGGATCCACAGGATAGTTTATAGTTTCTTCTTTCCATTGGACCTCAAAATAAGTACCAACATTCCCATTATGAAGTCGCTATGACGTCATAAGTTTAGGAAAGTACGAAAAAATGGATAGGGTAGAAAATTGATATTTTGCCATTTTACTTACCCAAACACATTATTATAGCACTAAAATGCTCTGAATATATAAAACTAGTCATTTCCCATGCATCAGGTAGAGCCAAAACCACGTGACAATCGGATATTCCCAACCTTTTTAGTGAAAAAAATAATGTTCCCCTATTCTACACTGTGTACTATGGAAATTAACAATTTTGCTGACATGCGAACTTTATGACATCATTCTGACGTAATTCTAGGCATGTTGGTACTCATTTTTCATCAATGGAAAGAGGAAGACCATAGCTATCTATTGGTATCAAAATCAAGTGTCTGCGATATTCTTGTGTCCTATTAAGTATGTTGGTATTTCTCTCCCGAAAAGGGGGAAGGGTGGTTGTCACCCCCCCCCCCCATAACTTTGGGATCACACTGTATCTTCCCCGGTGGATGTTTGTTTTTGCATTAAAAGGAGCGGAAAATGTCAATTGACAATTACATTAAATAATTTGACACCAAAACGGGGGTTTTAGCAAGGCGGGGACAAAAACTGAGGGGGTGGTAATCCCCCCTTCGGTAGACGAGGGTTAATCACATAATGAGGACACTATAACACAAGCCATACAGTTACGTTCAAAACGGCATAAAGATCTCTCCAATCAATCAAACATAGCCTGCCCAAGTTATATTTTCTCAAATACCATTTTTCTGTTTAATATAAAGAGGGCGCATACTTCAAGTAACTATGCACTTGACGTTCTTTTGACAACCCTACAAATCTATCCTCTATCTCTATACCCCTATCATAGCGGTTCTAAAAACTCCTCCATGCCATTCTAATATAGAATATAGATTTTCAGAATTGGAACCAATCCCTAAAACCCAATAATGCCCGTGTCAGGGCAGAAATGTTGACATTTTCGGAAAGGGTGTACAGTGATCCCTATTTTTGGTGTGAAGAGTCTTTCCCCAATTATTTATTTATTTTTAACACCTTTGAAACACTTTGGTGGAAATGCGTTAGTATCGTTTGAATATAGTATTTTTCTGTGCTAGACTAACGGGGGCAGACTCAGCCCATTAGTAGTTGCTCCGCCCTCAAAATCTTCCCACTGCTGACAAATATCTTAAAGTACTTTATGAATTGTCTAGAATTTGAGGCAATAAATAAACCTAGCAAAGATACTGTATCCATAAACCAGATTCTGTGACGGGGTTTAGTTAAAATAGATAACAATGACGCCTAATACCATAAAATCATAACACGCCCATTCTACATATTACGGCATCAATGTTCCGCTGCACACCAATACAGGTATCTATTTCTCACATTCAATACGTATCTTTCCATTTCCTCGGAAGTTACATTGCGATCATTTCTTGTATAGAATCCCCCGTGTAGATGAGGATTGCATTCGTAGTTTTTTAGTTCTTTTCATCCAAACATATAGCATATTGTCATGATTCCATTGGCATTTGTATTAGAGTAAAATATATATAATAATGTTAAATAATACTTTTGAGATTAAAATACTTAAATGAGGCGTCATGCTCGACTAGGTTTTGATGTGGGAGTTTCCGTAACCTGACCCATCTGACACACTTTTTTCTGACAACAAAAACTTTTGAATTCAAAACCCTTCACGGAATAAAGCCAGGTTAAGTTTTCCTATTTATAAGTGTGCATAAAAAGTGTTTCAGATGGGCCAGGTTACGGAAACTCCGGTTTGATGTGACTTAGTGAAAACACGTCGGTCAAGACCTACACTTAGTATAAAATAAACCGCAAAATAAGAGATTATTGGAAAGGAAAGCAGCTTACAGATGGTTACTGTTCCTAAAAACGACTCCCCAGACCCACTGCACCTTGCAATATGCTGTTTGTAGACGGGATCTCGAAACTTCGAGAAAATAAAAATCGCCGAAAATTATAAAAATACTATAACTTCCGTTTTTCTAAGTTGACTATTTATCGCGTTCTTCGATCATATTCAGTTAACCTCATGCAGGAATCTCCCTCGTACACATAGAACGGCTTAGTCGTCGCAGTTTTGCGTCAAAACTATATTTTATATTTAAAATGACCAATCCCCGTTTTAACTGGTAGCACGAAGGGATAAATTTTGATTTTCATTATATCCGCAGAAATCAAAGCCCAATGAACTGGGTCTAATGGCGATATGAGTCGCTTATTTCACTGTGGATTTATCTACCATCAGTGTGCTTTAAATACATTATAGGGGATTGCGCTAAATCCCTCGATTTCTACATAGATAAATATGGATTTCATTGATGGAATATTAAAGCGCGCTTGTCATTTTTTCTCACCTTTTCACGAATTCTGAGTTGAAGTACATACTGCATCATTCAAATCCCAGACGAACTCCCTTTGTTTGGTCCTTTGTTAACAACTGTTTTGAAAACAAACAATATTATGCTTTAGAAAAAAGATGTGTAAAAACGATTATATAATATATTTATACGACCTGTAATCAAGGAATTGGACCTCAGGTTTGCTACTAATCATAACTTGTAGGATTTTCTGGCAAGTAATTCACTGAAACAACAACGACATTTTTATTCCGACGAGCATTAGAATAAATTGTCGATTTTTTCTGTTCAATCACATAGTAAAGCGATGGAATGCCAACATTAATATAGAACATCGGATTTACGCGCAGGTCGATGCACATAGCCACATACATTTTTTATTTAACAAATCTCAGCCATTTTACATTTAAACTTGCCATTCTACGTTATAATGCACATAAGAAAAGAAATCAGAGCCCTTGTAGCGGTGCCTTTCTCTTCCTTAAGGCTCCGCATTTAAGTTGGGCTAAACAAACACCACACGCGATAAAATCCGGGATGATAAGATTTTGGTTGTTAGTTTTAAACCACTACCCCCGCCTACCCGCGATACCAGGGATGCACGCGCAGTCAATTATTTGGTGTTTCACTTAAAGTGCGGAACGCGTGATACTTAACTTACATCCGGCTCAATGTAAGACCTTCCTTATCCTACCTTAATTTGCTCATTCATGGATTTCTGATTTTTGCCTTTAGCACTGTACTTCTTACTTATTGTCCTAATACCGGCGCGAAATACTTTTATCATGAATGATTAAAGTTTTGGATGAGATTTCGACGGCGAGGTTGATATATTCTATCGAAAGTTTATGCATTTTCAATCAGTGCCTTATTTTGATGGTTACGCAGTACTTATTTATATCTTTCCAGGGTTTCTTCAATTGCATTATGTTTTTTTCAAGACAAATTTTAACTGATGAATAAGCAAACTGCGAAATCAGCTTCAAGAGCTTCTACTTTGATAGCGTTAGACTCTCCATAACTTTTCCAACACCGGAATGCATTGTTTTCTACTATTTGCATATAAAAGAGTTTTTTTAATATGCACCGGAATGCATGAAAACTAAATCGCTGATTTATGTTGCAAAGTCTAATTTCCATTTCATACATTTTGATCCAATTTTTAAAATTATAGAGACCTTAATTGCAATTTGTGCTGAATAAATCCTTTAGTTAAATGTACCGTATATTGTGGTACATTAACTTTACTCTCTAACACATTGTCGATTTTTTTTATAATACATTTCGCATTTTTCTTTCCATATCTAAAAAAGATATAAGAGCTAGTGAAATTACCTTCCTTAATTATTGAACACATTTCTGACGGCTGAATATTTATGGTCAAAATCTCAAGCATTCGTTCGAGAGAGATATAATTCATAGATTTCAACATAACCAGAATGGTTAACAATTTATTAGTTACCGGGTCTGGATATATCTTTGAATGTCCTATCCTGCTGTCAAGCAGTATCAAGCTTGACTCTTCTAATAACACATTTATCTTTTATAGCAGTCGCGTTTGAACAGGAACTAGATTGCCAATAAATGGTTTTGGACATGTTTAAGATTATGTGTATGGATTTTATTTCATTTTTAAGTGGACAAACATGAAACGCCCATACTTGTAAAGTGGCTTTTGTGCAAATCACGTCAATTTATCACAGCAGAAAATTGATTTCACTCGTTGTATTTTGTCCTCCACGAAAATATTTCTGGATTATTGCATAAATGCTATCTACTCTCTTAAAATGAAAGAGTGAAAAATCACTCTGAATTTCGAGTAATTTTAAATTAACTCTAATCGAGTGGCTTTTAGCTCTAAAAGAGCGAGAAAATGCAACCTGACACCTTAACTCGCGATTAACCGAGCTCACTCTGTCACCGAATGGCTCAAAATGCCACTCTTCTTCGGAGTGAAGCCCACTCTGAACACTTATCGACCGGATTTTAGCTCTAAAAGAGTGAGAAAATGCTCACTCTTTTTCGGAGTGAACTAATAGCCAATCCGAAACGCCGCAAATCGCGTGATTATTTTCGAACAACATGGCGGACGAGTTAAGTGACCGTCAGCAAACGGTTAAACGAAGTTGAAATTAGTGAAGAAATCATAGATATCTTCACGGGTGAGTATATTGTATGTGTCGGTCACAGTTCATAGCATTTACAGACAAAGTGCGGAGAAGCATTAAATGTTATTTACTGTATTATCACTCGTACATACGGTAGTCTGTGCCAGGCTAGGCTTACACATGTACGAAACGCACAATCATGCATGTCACGGGCATGCATGCCATGATACACGTCATGCATGCCACAATCATGCATGTCTCACTGAATCATGCCAATGATGCGCCACAATATTCATTCATGTCACGATGCTATGAATTATGACCTACACAAACAATATACTCACCATACAAACAAACAAAATTCACAAAGAATCACAACTCTATAAGAGTGACTAGTTCACTCTAAAAAGGAGTTATCAGTTCACTCTTTCCTTAGAGTTATTTTGTTCACTCTTTATTTTGAGGTGGATCTCACTCTAAAAGATGCGTCACTCAGCTGGCTCTTTTTTGGAGTGAGATTTCACTCTTTGGAGTGGTTTTTCACTCTTTCGTTTTAAGAGAGTAATGAGAGTTATATTTCGTAATAATATTTTCACAATAAAATTGTTTGATCTAAATACTAAAACAAGATATATACTCTAGAAATATTTTACTCAGTGTTGATTAAAAAAAGGAACAATCCATTCTGTTGAGTAAAATATCAAAGTTGGGTAAACCATAGGCATTGTAGAGAAAATTATACTCACCTTTACTCAATAAAAATTGAGTTAACTATTACAGAGCGTACTTTAAACCCTTTCAACCCGAGCAGACACCGCATAGTTGTAACATATAGGTCAGTGTTTGAGATGGCTTCTCAAATAACTGCAGGTCATTTGGGAAGCCATCTCAAAAAAATACTGATTAACAATTCTGACAAGTTCAGTCAGTCAGAATATATAGCTATTCCTATAAGTATCTCTTTTCGCATTATGCAAATGTATATTGCATAACACTGTGTCTTTGTAAGCCTCAACTAAAAATGATTAGCAGAGACAAGAAAATCTTGGGTCGGTGTATAAAATAAATATGTAATAGTTGGAGTGGCTTTTTGAAAGCATCATACATGTAGTGTTTTGCAACAAACAACATGGGAGCATGTGGTATTTACGGTCAGGTCAGCCTAGATCCCAAAAGGGAGACATCAGAAATATAGTTTGTTCCCTATCTGACTGAAAATTCGGTCATTTGGCAGAGAAGGTGTTAGTCAGGCTTGTTTTTACTTTGAATGCATTTTGCATGCTGATATGATTCCAAATATGGGTATAAAATGCATAATTGTAATTTTTTTAAACAAATTGAAAATGTTTGATCTCGGAGCTAGTCGCTTGCGAGCCCAAAGGTTTAAAAGTTTGTTTGAATAATACGATAATAACATAAACAAGATAACGGATGAGCTATTACTGAAGTACGCTCGAAAAAAATTAAATATGACATTAAAATGTCGATTAAAGGCTGACTCAGCGATTTCCCGACTGAGGATGACGCCCTCATTTTTTTCTAACAAATCGTGTTTTTTTTATTATACATTATGCTTGTCCACATTCTAATCACGGTGTGAAATTGCTAAGCTCAAATCGATATAGAAAATCACAATTTTGTTTAAAAATTTCGGATCGGGAATTTTGGTATACACATCCTATTATATGGTACTGTTATAATACACCTAGCGATTTACTACATCAAAACGAAAAATTCAATTCATCTTAAACTTTAGAATTGGGCAGGCAGTTGAGGTGACTGGCTTAAATTTAATTAATTAAATAAATTAATCAATATTAATTAATTAATACAAAATTATATTTAGAAATCTCTGAGTCTGCCTCAGACATATTGAAAACGAAAAAGCAGAATAAAGCAGAATAAAACAAAACAAAACAACTTATTTAAATTTAGTGACATATTGAACTATATTCATTTAAACAGTAATAAAAAATATCACCATTACCGTTTGTTGTTTGTTTATGGAAACATTTGGACAAAAATGGAAAGAAATCTCTTTCTGCTTCAGGTGTTAAACTGTAAAATCAAACAAATGCTGCAGAACAAAATGTATACTGTGTAATTGTAATATATTTGCCGGGTATATTTGTTATAACATCCGCAGTTTTTTTAAAAAGCTACATTTTCGTCCCTACCATTGTTCGTCATCCATGTCAACCCTTCAATCGGCATATAGATTTAGGTGTAAGTAATCAAGCGTTTTCTATTCCGTTACAATCCGTCAAAATCTGCAGGAGATTTAGGGACAGATCCTTTACGCGAAAGCGATTCCGCGTGTTGTCGGATAGGATTTTGTTAGAATTTTTTTTTAATAGTTCGACCCGATTTTCATTTATAGTGGTCTAATGTGAACGACCAACACTTTTTATACATTTGCAATTTGTTTTGGGAAGGTATAATGAATTCACACTCAGTGCGTTGACTTATTTTCGTGAATTTCTTATAGTTCGATTCTATTCTCTCAATAACTACAGATGATTTCTTTCTGTGTCTGCGAAAACTTCTAAATTTTATCCTAATCCTGCTTTATTACTATACTAAGGCTACCATTTCCGTTAGTTTCTCATTTGTCTTAAAATGACAACAAAGGGTACCAAAACCTTTATGATTAGAAAGATTGCGTGCGCTCATTTTATGTAAAATGGGTTTATAATCATAACTTTAATCGGATGGCAATTTTGATTTCCAAGTTTGATCTCTATTACGCTGTGAGAAATGTTATTTCAGTTCACAGTGATTATGACGTAATTGCGACATCATACGATGCATGTTTGGTACTTATTTTTTATGAATAATGAGGGCGACGTAAGAATCAAAATGTAACCATTAGTCATTTCAATCAGAGGTACTGTGAAGGTAGGACCTCCTTTCAACGGTTACTGGTTCTGTCAAATTCGATTGGTAGGGTCTGGTCTAATACCCACTTTGTCTAATAACTACCCTTTGTCACTAATCCATTTGGATGTTTAACCCCAAATAATTGATCCTAAACATTGATTTAATATTAACTAAATGGATACTTAGACCAGAATGGACATTAGACCAATGAATTTAGACTCAAATGGGCATTAGGCCCAAAATGGACTGGACCAAATGGGATATTAGACTAGATGGAATTATTGGACAATGCATAGTAGATCAAATTATATTAGACAAATGATATGAGACCAGATGGATGTTAGACCACTGGATATTAGACCAAAAGGGTATTGCCCAAATGATATTAGACCGCATGGATATTAGACCAATGAAATATTAGACCAGATGGAATATTAAACAACCCCCAAACACTGTATTTACTCAATTCGGTTATAGACGATCTGGATTATTAGACTGATATGAGTTTTTAGGACCAATGAATATTAGACTACCTGGCTATTAGACAAATGGTTAATAGCCTAAAATGGTTATTAGACTAAATGGTATTAGAACAAATGGAGTTAAACAAATGGCCATTAGACCAATTGGGATTGACCAATGGCAATTCACACCCCTCATTGACCACCTGGCAAGTCCACCTCCCCTCAATTCACTCCTAGGGAGTGGATTTTTACTCCCTTAAATTTAGAGAGTAATGAACTCACATATTGGTTTTTTGTTCTCTCCCTGATCATAAGTACGAATGTTTTTTATATTTCCGATAAAATTTGCAGACCTTGTTTCTATTCTGTACCCATACCTGTAGCTTAGCCCGCTCAATCCCGAAATTTGGACTCATTGTAATTTAACCATAGTGATTAACCTTGAGCAAATCCCTGAGAAATTTAATATAATCATTTTGATCCTCGAGGATTTGGTTAAAGTGTTAATTTACATGAAATAAATTTTAAGTTTTAAAAAAAGAGAGAATATGCATAACTCGGAATTGGGGGTGTTCAATATGTAAACATAAGTACGATGCGTGGGTTTGATTATATTCATGTTTATGCTCTTGGCGGAATGCCTTTAAGCACACTTCAAAGACAAAACTGGGTGAGGTTGCGTATCCATATAAAATAAAGGAACTGCCAGTGATTAAGGTCCAGGAAATGTTTCCTTTTGACGTTATGAACAAAAACGTCTTCAAATGTAGCCGACCACGTTAAATTAACAACTGTCCTTATGAGATAATTCAGTATATATTTTTGTTTCTACTATCCAAACGGCTGGACCAATTTAACTCAAAATTTGTAATCAGATGTTTTGTGTAACATGCTTTCATGTGAGAGAACAATGTCATATGAGAAAGTACCATGATCGGGTCACCCACCTTTAAATGGGTGAAGTTTACCCCTTGAAAGTGTGGATATGGAGTGAAATTCATTCTAATACAATCCCTTCAACCTCTTAAGAACAAAATCACTCTTATTTTCACTCCTTTAAAGGGTGTGTTTCATTCATTTTAGAATGATAGTTCACTCTTTTACATTTCCATTTTCTACATTTTTTTTTTGCTTGTTGTTTGTTCGTTTATTGTTGTGCTCCCACTGATTTTACAATGACGCGCTCAACTCCAAGCGATGGAAAACATTACAACCGCATGTTATTTTGAGATGCGGCACAAATAACAAGGCCAAGATGGATCGAATATATGAAATTTAGTGTCTCATCATGTTTTAGGCTAAGAAGGTACTTCCGTTATAACGTGAATTAATACCGCTATAGGATTTTTGTGATTTATCATGATTGTTTTCAGTGATAGAAAATGTTATAGTTTATTGCTGGCAGCTATAGTCTGAAGATATAAATACATCCCTTTATAGATTGCGTGATTCGCTTGAATAATATCCATATTCACCAAATTTGAAGTCATAAATATTATTTCGAATCTGTTTCATACCATAAAGAAATAATATCCATTTAGTCCATTACAGGGTAAATACAGCCACCCGGGGGTACCAAATATATTTTAGGGGTATGTGTACATGTGCTACTAACTACTTTTTCAACTTTAAAGCTTACAAAGACTGTCCTTTTTCTTTGTATGATTTCAATCAAAGACATCAAATTTTAGCCTCACCATTGCTCATCAAAGACTAGAATCATGCTATTATAGAGGAAACACATATACAAGACTCTTAAAAATATTTCTGTAAATTTACGGAAATTTCTGGCAGCGAAATTTCCAGACGTTTTCAGTAAGTTTACAGACTTTTCCGTAAAACAATAGAAGCTCTTGTCAATTTCCGGAAATTTTACAGCTTTACAGAATTTGCCTCAGATTACGGAAAACATTGCGGATTTTAATGGAATTATCCGTAATTTTAAAATACAGAAGTTCTGGAAATATTGCTGCCAGAATTTTTCGTAAATTTCCGTAAATTAACAAGTTCAATTTTTGTTTTATGATTTGTTTTTATCATGGCGCGTAATATAAAAAATCCAAAATTCAAATTTAGGAAACAATTTGGATACATGAAGGACGTTTTGCCATGTACTGTCACGCGTCGCGCCACGTCCCCCCCTGCAGCCCCCAATGGTGGCAATTTTGAAGTCGGCATTTCTAAGAAATGTGTTTTTATGAATTTAAGAATCATTTCCGTAAAATTGATGTCCGTTAATTTACAAATATCGGCACGGATTTTACAGAATCCGGCACCCCCGTGAAGGGGACCAAAACCGGATTTAAAACTTTGGTTAGTAGTACTAGTAGTAGTAGTAGAAATTTCAAATAGATCCCTTTGTGGTTGAAGATGGTGTCGATTGTATAACCACCATTAAATTTTTCCAAGGTACTCACAAGCGTTCGTTTGTTTTACTTTTCCCTCGATTTTTTAACGTCTTTATTTTGTTTTGTTTTTGCTTCGGGTTTGCATACCGTTGAAAAAATTTTATTTGCAAATTTCAGTTGAATCTAATGGTGTGTTCTGAGTGTTATGAGCAAAATCACGCGCAGTGTCCCATTGGCCAATGTCCGTTTAGGGTAAAACAAAATGTTCAACGAGCCCGCCATGACCATGATTTGGCGTTTATGCATGTACAATCAAGCCATTGTGTGTGTGTGTGTCGGGGGGGGGGTTAATTTCTTATTTCAAAAAAATATGAAATAAACGCGTGTAAAATAATTTTGACAATTCGATTTGATTTTAGAGGCACATGCAAAAAACATCCACAAACAAAATATACTTGAAAGACCCGTTCTCCTTAGACGAACAGAGCTTTTCGTCGCAGTACGACAAAAAATGTACCAATTTAAATTTACTCGCAGAAGAAATCGAATCTTTCGGTCAAGTTTTGGACAATATAAAAAATCTATTTGTTCACTTAGTCAAGGGACGAGGCTGTGGAATCACGAACCTATTGATTAAAAATTACTCCTATTCCGATAATAATAGATTTGCAACATCAACAAAATGTGGGGTGAGGAAGTTGATATTAAATTATTCATTCACAAGGACCCTTAAGTGGATACTCATATCCGTGCAGCATTTATTTTTAATTGAATGAATTGGCTGCATTGATTCGTATAAACAAAGTGATTGCGACATTCTGTTTTAAAAAGTCACAGATACGAAAAGAAAACAATTAACTAAACAATCAGATTAGAGTTTGGGTGCCAATCCCTTGCGTATTAAATGCGAGAAAGATTTACAAAACATCCCTGGCGCTTAATATCAAAATGAATTCCATAATTACTTTTTAAGTATGGACTCAATAATAATACTTCATAAAAAAAAATTCGCTTCATATAGCAAAACAATTACACCTAAGAATCCAAAAATATTCCTTGCATTCGAGACACACATCTGACAGAACAGAAACGACAAGAACACAGAAAAACAACTTTTCTGCCACTTGTCGTCAGTAGCAATATTTTGAGGGGAAATTTGAAGGGGTTTAAAGCACATGTTAGAAATATGTTTGGAGGTGAGTGATTACAGTGATAATGTACACGACCTGAATAAACAACTTCAACCCGGTCCAGCGCGCATTTATGATTTCTATGAAAAGCCACTATTATTAGAGATGCGGGTCTTAAGGAGAGTGTCATGGGTGCGAAAACTCGCTGCGCAAACAATCCCACGGAGAAAAAGAAAATACCCCACATGACGCAATTGTTATGATTACTTTAATGATGAGTTTTTTTGCCTGAAAATTCATATAGGACATATGGATTTGAATGCGTGCATGGTGATGAGAGCGACATGAAAGGGTGGGCATAAAAAATGGTTCAAAACAGGGCTTACAACTTTGCCTATGTCAGAGCATTTGAGTATTTCTCTAGTTTCACCTTTCTAGATTTTGTTATTCCTTGTCGCTGCGTACCTATGTGTACATAATGCAAATGCTATATGAAGGGTGTAATTGATGTGGATTTTACTATAGCCGTTGTTCATAGTAAATAACTCAGAAGTTAGCGTCCTTTTCGTTATTTCTTATAACTAATCTCTTCCTTTCTGGCCTTATCTTGTCAAAAGCGTCCCGTGTCTTTTCATTCAAATCGGACCGCCGTTACTATAACGTATGTACATGTATTTCTCTAACACTTTCTGAAAACTATTTTAAAAAAATATATTAAAGGGTTATTTTTTTTTTAATGTCACTTTTCCTAACACTTGTAAACATCGGTCAGTATTCAGGCATTCATTAATCATTTCATTCATTCATTCAGATTAACTTCATTCAGAAACTGTTTCAATGATAAAATACAAACATAAGAATACAAACCAAGTCTTTTAGCACAAGAGTAACAATTCATGATCATTATATAGTGATAATATTACACTTATTGTTAGATAATATGACACAGAAATGTGTAATCAAATTCACAACTCACGATCAATGATATAATAATTGGAAATTAACGGAACATGGCCAATAGCATAATCGAGGAACAATGTAGGAGTATCCATCAGGGCAAGTTTGAACGAGGAAAGATCAAATAAACCCCAGGGGGCTTTTAGTGTTTGATCCGACCCCTACTTATAAAGAACAACTATTGAAAATACATAATCTGTGAAAATTAAAGAATAAAAACAAGCAAAACAAAACCCAAACACAGAACAATCAAAACAAACAACCCCCAAAACAAAACAAACAAAAAAAACAAAAACAAAGAATATTCACCAAAAATATTGATAAATGAAATTAAGAACATTGAGCTTGTTTATGTCATTTAATCATGGACTTAACTTTGCTTGTTTTACTCGTGATTCAATGACACAGGGAATACGCAAAACCCTTTCACGAAAATGTTTTAATTTACTCCAAGCAATTGTTATTTCATATCGACTGCAATATTAAATAACGCTATTAAACCTACTTTAAGCAACTGAACAAAGATGGAGAACATTTCACCTTCAGGTAGAATTTTTTGAAACATCATAATTCTACTTGAAGGGGTGACTCGATCATGGTCAGGTTTTTATAATGATGTTTTCTTTCTCACAGGGAAAAATATCACCAAAAACATCTGATTACAAATTGTGATATAAAATTGGATCGACTTTTAAGCCCAAATTAATTGGTCGAGCTATGAGTTGCAAAAATATTTTAAATATATTTTAAAAACTCATAGCGAGACCAATTAATATTGGGGCGGAAGAAATATACCAATTTTATCATTATCATGTTTTGGATCCGATATTTTCCCACATTGACTCCCCAAAACATGATAATGAGTAAAATCGGTCAAGCCGTTTGGATGGTAGAAGCAAAAATGTGTACAAAGTTGGCCCATGGGACAGTGTGTGTTAATTAATTGTGGTCGTCCGCATTTGGAGACGTTTTTGTTCATAACATTAAAAGGAAGCATTGTCTGGACCTTAAATTTTACTGGGGTTAATGAGAAAGATGTGAACCTTCTGATACCAAAATTTTAATTTTGATGGCGTAAAGTGGGCCAGACGAGGTTGTCGATCGGGTCACTCATCTTTAACAAAGTGCGAAAATTTTCGAGCTCTTCCATAGACACACTCTAAATTTGCAACGGTTGTTTTCAATAAAATTTCGCTCGTTTTGTTAACAAATAGGTCAAAAAAGAAGCGTTTGTACACCATGTAAACTGCGAGATGTCCTTCTTTCAGTGTTCATAATGTTTAGTCACAAATTCATTATAAGGTTACAATTTTGAACTGATATCAACCTTTCTAATTTTCTAATGGAAAAGCCGTTTGTTAACAAATGCTTTAATGAGATGTTTGAAAAAGAAACGTTTGTATAGAAATTCATCAAGCCCATGAACAAAATGCATAGCACTATGCTCCTTACGAGCTTGTATTTTGCGGACAAATACATGTTAATAAACGAACACGCACACAAAGTTGCATTTAAATTTAGTAAACATGCTTACAACAACACGCAATGGACCAAATGGCTAGTGGTATGATTTTTGAAAGAGTTTAAGGAATATGTGTACTAAGGTTAGGACAGAATAAGTATTAAGTTTTTGTTAAATCTAAACATCAAATTACAGTACCTATTTTTATTATAGGAGTGTTTAGGTATGAAACGCCAAATGACTTGAAATTACTAGCTACCCCGTATCGCTTTCATGTAGCCAGCAGCGGTTGCTACACCCTCGCCTTGCCTATTGGCGTTCAGCTGTTAGCATCACCCAACGACAGATCAACTCTTCATACTGACGTTTTGAATGTTTATGCACACTTGACTTTAAATAATAATTTTTGGTACTTCCTTTGTTGGTCAGTGTTTCGTTGCTAAAGTCATCATCTTTTTTAGTCACGGCGAATATGTGAAATTAGCGCATGTTAGTAGAACAAATGATTTCTAACGCGAGCGAGACAATGGTCAGGGCAAGAATTGATGAATAGAGATACCCGCATAAAATGACCAACGCTTTCATAAACATGATGCAACGCAAAATGACATGAAAAGGACGCAAAGAGAAAGGAAGAAATACAAAAAAAACATAAAATTTGAAAGCCTTCAAAATCCTGGTTATCCGGCCTGTGTTCCAGCATTACATGTGAATATCCTTCATGTCTGAAAGTATGCTGCCAAAGTATGCTCCTTGTTGAGATTAGGTCTATATGTCTATGGAACATCGAAA
This sequence comes from Ophioderma brevispina, assembly GCA_023653785.1. NCBI lineage: Eukaryota > Metazoa > Echinodermata > Ophiuroidea > Amphilepidida > Ophiodermatidae > Ophioderma > Ophioderma brevispina. The sequence goes on from JAMKCH010083340.1 coordinate 29,441, forward strand.
AAGGAGTTTGCTATTAGTGTTTTTTTTCAATTGAGCCAAAAATCTATCACATGTTTATAGTCGGTTTTGAAGATAATTCGGCATTCTCAACAATAACAAAGTAATCAGTGATATACAAGATGAATTGAACTTTATGGTAACAGTAATATCATCTTGGCACCTCAGAAGATGAAAGTGTATGAAGTATCTAAGAAAATTGTGAGCATTCACAAAAATTACACACAATGAAAAAAAATCTTTAGCGTATTCTTAACATAATTTTATAGAAGTTTTTGATACAAATGATCAAACATGGTTTGCATAATTGTTGACTGCACTGGTATATTAAGTTAACATTAAGTATGTTAACTATCTATGGTAGGTATGAGCAATTACAGCTACTTGTAAGCCCGTTAATGATAAACCCACTTGAAAATAAATTTCGCACCAAATATTTATAGATTTTTTTTTTTTTACTGTAATTACTTTCTGTAGGCCTAAGTAAATTCTAATCTGCGCACCAGCCATAACCTCAATTACTACTCTAAACTCGAAACCTAACTCCAAACCTATCCTAACCCTATTTGGAACTTTCTTGCTTATACGAAGGATAAACTCTTCGAATAGACATAATTTATAAAGAGTACAATTTCATATGCTGAGTAAAATCTTTGTTAAAATGGAGTAAACTTTACGCATTGTTCCGAAAGATTTACTCATATTTGACTAAGATTTTACTAAACATAATTATTGAGGTTAATCCAGTGAAAGCACGATTTGATCTCAGATTACTGAATCAAGAGAACAACACGAATTTGCCAGTATATTTTCTTTTTTCTTACTTTTATGTATCAAAACGTGATTTACTACTGATTTGTATCCAGTAAGAGATATCCACTGTTCTTCAGTTGGGATACACTGTCTCCTTCATACGTCTACAATAATGTAATAAATATGGCCTTGTCTATTCTAGAAGTTAACCTCTACTATTTTCTAGGAAAATACTTCTCAAAATGTCCTATGCAATTGTGTTTAAGAACACAGTAGTGCACGTTTTATCTAACGTCAGCATGTAGAGTCTTGACGCCGCCAGCATCTCCCTTAATTTTAAGAACCAATGGGAAGACTTCCAACCGGGCGTCTAGTTTTAATACTATTTCATAAACAGTTGTGTAGGCTATGCTGTTCAACTTGGGGCCCGTGTCGGTAGGGAGGTCTTTTCCCAAACTCGCATCAACATTATCCGCTTGTCCCCTTCACGTTTGGGTAGCACTCGACGCCATTTGCTGCCGTGACTGCGAATCCTGTATCCATAGCTTATCACCTTTCAGATAACTATTTACCCTATAAGTTAATGCCCTATCGACCTTCTGATGTTGCTCTTTGCTTTTTTTGCGCCAAAATCGATTTTCCAATAAATCGACCAAGTCCACAATTCTTCACCAAATATTTGCCAAGAAATATCAACAATTATGTATTTATTACACGCTATTCAAAATCACCAAAACATATTCATATGAGCCTGTATAAAGTACTCACTGCAAAAACTGTGTTTGCCAATTAAAACTTATAAACACAATCGTACTATCACTTGAAAACGTGTTTAAGTGCCAGTCTCATGTTAAGCACGTTGATGGGTGTGTTTAGCAATGGAACATAGATGTTAAGGAATTTGGTTAGCTTGTAAATATGTTTACAAAGTGATAGCAAGTGTTTAGTTACTAAACACATGTTTTGGAGTATAGCATTTGGACAGAGGTGGTCAGATACATCATCTTTAAATGACACAGCAGTGGCAACAAACTTTCACTCCACGCGTAACATTATAGAGCCTCATAGGCTCCACTTTTTTGCAAATTGTCCTTGAAACGGACGGCAAAATTGCCCGTTAATTAAAACAAAAATTGCTCTAATTGAGTTAGAAGCTCATGTAATGTTTTTTAGATCATAAACGTGATATTGACCCGTCTGGTATTATGGAAGTGCGATTCGAGACTTTCGTGACAAAGATTGTACAGATATCTTACAACAATTTTTATCATTACCCTATCACCATGATCACTGAAAAATAATTTGTCACGAAAAGGGTCTTATTTGAAAAATTAAAAAAATGTCATGCAAATGAATTATTTGATCATTCAAGAAAATAAAGCTAAATATGTTTTCATAATTTTCAATTAACAATTATCAGCTTTTCAAATTAATTTTTATCATCACAGATATTTCATGACTTATAAAATTTCACTTTTTAAGATTGCATGACAAATTAATGAATGACAAAAGTGTCGTTAACTTGTCATTTTTTAGTACATGACAAATTACAAGACAAACTAAATGACAAATAATGCATTCATAATTTGCCATTTTGATGGACATAACTAATTTAATGACAAAATATAAACTCATAATTCGTCATTTAATTTGTCATACACTCAACTTTAATTTGTGCTTTGACTACAATTGTGGTCAAATTTTCGATATACTTAAAATATATGGTTAATGTATATTAAGCCATATGAACCAAAGCTTTACGGTACTGAAATAATACAGATTCGAGTTGTCCTCCTAGAACTTTCTTTTGGGAGAATATGAATAACATACTTTCCAGCATTTCGCCAAGGTGTTGTATAAAAGTAAGCAATATTATGGAAAGATGCTCCGAGACGCCGCAAACAGTTACTGCATTTTAAGGACACTATTTCATCTAATACTTATATCATGTATATAAGATCAATCGTATCAAATCAGTGGATTCATGAAACTTCTCGTCCTTTGATAGCTTATGTAATATTAAAATCAATTTGGGTGGTTTTTTTAAATATTTCAGCTGATAATTTATTGCATGACCATTTGTCTTTTTTGAAGAAAGGTCTGCGATGAAGAACTGAAAAGAAAAGAATAAAGAATAAGAAAAAAAGAAGAGAGAAGAATAAACCAGTAGAAAGAAGATGCAAAAGGAAGAAGATGAAAGAAGAAAAAGAACCGGAGAGAGAAAGAAAGAATGAGAGGAAGGAATATATATTTAGAGAGAGAGAAAGAGCGAGAAAGAGAGTGAGACAGAGACAGACAGAGGGAGGGAGGGAGAGAGAGAGGAGAGACAGAGGTTGATTGTAGTCGTACTAAAAACATCTACATACATGACATATGTGCAATAAATAGAAAACCTACTTTTCTATATATTGCCGAGAATCAAGAATGCAGGTTTCTCGTCCGAGAATTCAGATTTTGAACTTTGATCCTCGATTGAAAAACTTGATTCACCAATTTTCTATTAATTGTATAAGTTAAGCTTGCCATACAAGTCTAACGTATGATTTCTGAGCTGTCTGCTTTAATTATGCCAGAAGGAGTTCAAGGCAGAATGTTTAATGATATTATTTTGTACAATTTTCTGGAAAAACCTACTAACAACTAAAAAGGGTATTACCTTACCACTTTTTCGAAGGAAACCAGTAGTCAAAACTGTCATTGTCATTCATGACACGCAATTTTGTATGTACTTATGGTTCAAAACATATTTTGGGACATAATTTATAACATTGCCAAAATATACATTTCGGTATGAGACTTCTCTGAACTAGAAGATTATCTTCAAATTCGAATACTACTACTACTGTCTTTCAATATAGATGATACAAGTACTCGTCAGACTTGGTCCCATGTTTCAACCCCGCCGAACAAAGTGTTGGTAGGACTAAATCTTTTGAATAGTAACTTACAGCCACATATTCTGTCTGAACTTCCCTTACGTTTTGAAAGAAGCTCATAATATACCCTATTATGTATGGTACACACTCCAAACTGTGTCCTGAGGGCGGGGTATTATAATCCAAGATAAGTGAAGCTTCGAAGTTGGGCATTTTGAGCATGGGTAATAATGTTTAATTTAAAAATAAAATCAATCATTCGCCAAGATGAACTTTAGTCATACTAAAAGAACTACATCTTTTCTGAAAATAGTCTATAAAACTAATATGACTAACATATATTAAAACAGCCGTTACGATGCCTAATTCAGGCATCTGTAGCCTAAATGGTTAGAGCTTGGTCCTAGTAATACGAAGGTTCCCAGTTCGAATCCCGGCTAACAAGCACGCGGTTTTATACCTGATACAAGGTCTTTTAAGTCATCTAATACTGCACACCGCTTAAAACATTGCTTTAGAAATGTATTATTATTTTTAATTCCGTTAATGAATTTTGGAGGAATATATACTAATTTGTGCAGATTTATTCAAAATTCGTGAAAAAAACCGCATAGCTTTAATTTTTGTATTATTATTCTTATAATTATTAATTATTATTATACTTTTAATTACCATTATTATTATTGTTATTATTACTATTATAATTAGGGTGAAATTCTGTTTCCTCCAAAGTCAACTCATTGTTTTATAGCGATATTGCGCTTTATGCCATTAATTATGCAGGAAATGTATTATTATTTTTAATTCCGTTAATGAATTTTGGAGGAATATGCAAATTTATACTAATTTGTGCAGATTTATTCAAAATTCGTGAAAAAAACCCGCATAGTCCAAATTAAGGGAAGTTATCAGTGAGCTAATGAATAATGTATTTTTCGCAATATAACTTTAATTTTTGTATTATTATTCTTATAATTATTAATTATTAAAAAAAGAAAAAACCTAAAAAATTAAAAATATTGTTATTATTACTATTATAATTAGGGTGAAATTCTGTTTCCTCCAACGTCAACTCATTGTTTTATAGCGATATTGCGCTTTATGCCATTAATTATGCAGGAAATGTATTATTATTGTTAATTCCGTTGATGAATTTTGGAGGAATATGCAAATTTATACTAATTTGTGCAGATTTATTCAAAATTCGTGAAAAAAACCCGCATAGTCCAAATTAAGGGAAGTTATCAGTGAGCTAATGAATAATGTATTTTTCGCAATATAACTTTAATTTTTGTATTATTATTCTTATAATTATTAATTATTATTATACTTTTAGTTACCATTATTATTATTGTTATTATTACTATTATAATTAGGGTGAAATTCTGTTTCCTCCAACGTCAACTCATTGTTTTATAGCGATATTGCGCTTTATGCCATTAATTATGCAGGAAATGTATTATTATTGTTAATTCCGTTGATGAATTTTGGAGGAATATGCAAATTTATACTAATTTGTGCAGATTTATTCAAAATTCGTGAAAAAAACCCGCATAGTCCAAATTAAGGGAAGTTATCAGTGAGCTAATGAATAATGTATTTTTCGCAATATAACTTTAATTTTTGTATTATTATTCTTATAATTATTAATTATTAAAAAAAGAAAAAACCTAAAAAATTAAAAATATTGTTATTATTACTATTATAATTAGGGTGAAATTCTGTTTCCTCCAACGTCAACTCATTGTTTTATAGCGATATTGCGCTTTATGCCATTAATTATGCAGGAAATGTATTATTATTTTTAATTCCGTTAATGAATTTTGGAGGAATATGCAAATTTATACTAATTTGTGCAGATTTATTCAAAATTCGTGAAAAAAACCCGCATAGTCCAAATTAAGGGAAGTTATCAGTGAGCTAATGAATAATGTATTTTTCGCAATATAACTTTAATTTTTGTATTATTATTATTCTTATAATTATTAATTATTATTATACTTTTAGTTACCATTATTATTATTGTTATTATTACTATTATAATTAGGGTGAAATTCTGTTTCCTCCAACGTCAACTCAATGTTTTATCATGTTTATAGCGATATTGCGCTTTATGCCATTAATTATGCAGGAGAATATTTAAAGTTATGCTAATTTATGCAAATTTATTCAAAATTCATGAAATTGTTACGATTTGGTGCATTGGTTTTCATATGCACTAATTAAAAGCTTAGGAGGCATAAGATGTCGCCATAATAATGTTAGTAAAAATGTTAAACATAATATGGGCGGAGTTGCGCTTTATTCCGTTAAAGCGTATGGATATTAATTTATGCTAATTTATGCAAATTGTGAGATTTTGTACTACGGGCTGTCTGTAACAGGAACAACAATAGACAACTCGTCGTACAACTCATTGTAATTTTTCGCCTTATTCCACTATGAGCGGTGATACATCATGCATGTGAAATCATGGAATACTGATATATTTCCTTAGAATAACCATGAAAACTAGTGTTTTATAGCATTGAGTGTACATGTATGTCATTGAATGCGTATGTATTTCTATGGGGATGTCTGGGAACGTGTGTGTCGGTGTGCACGGGGTGAGTGTGTGTGTGTTTGTAGTATGTGTGTGCGTACTCCATTACACAAAGCACTTTTTGGTTATTCATAATTAAACGTTTATAAGCCAATGACTTCTAAATTGCTTCCATGTTCTTGTGTTATGTAACTGTACTGATATCTGTCTATGATTTGCTCTAAATCAACCTGTTTTTCACAATTACACATTTGGGACATGTAGTATTAGCTGCACCAACTAAATGTGACTCAGGTCTTTTGGAGGCTGAGTGATGTCCTGTATATAGGGGTCACTAGCCACGGTAAATCAGGGACTATGATTCTGATGTTTATTGGCTACTATAACTTCTTGTTTGCCTCTCTTATTAGAAAAAAATGAATGAACCATATTGATATATCCTGCGTCTGAAATCAAGCCAATCAGGCCATAGGCACCTAGTGATTGACAGTTCCGATTGTGTGCTGATTGGTTTTGCACTTTCCCAGTGTTATTCAGCTCCGCCCACTTATCTCAGGGTGACGTCACATCGGGACTATGGCGGGTCGGAAAGTCAGATGCACCTTCGGGCTTTAAGACGGCGGTATATGCAATCGCTTCTTACTAACTGAATACCCGAGTAAGCCGACCTACTGCTGAAATACGACCACCTTCATTTTGGATATAATCATCTGAGAATATTCTGCAGTATCTCCGCTCCGAGAGAAAAGAGCTTTACGTAGCTCCCGATACTATAGAGCAGAGATTGGAAGTTTGAGCTTCCCCAATCCATGTTGACACCGCGCGGCTTACGAGTCCAGCAGTCCCGGATTTTAGAGATCTTCCCGCCCAGGCGCTCTCTCCGTCGTAAACACGGCCCAAGTTAATCTTTCTTGATTGATAAGTAAGCATGGATGGACTGAGCGATCCACTATCGACTTTGGAGGACTTGGTGAGCGCGGAAACGCCGCGAAATCCAGTCAGCGTTACGGCCATGACGACGGGAGTACAGTACGCCGGGACTAACGGCACACAGACTACATGTCATCTCCGTACATCGAACTCACATGGTAGGAAATATTCTAAATTCGTCTGATCAAAGTATTAATTGTTTACATTTTTAATTGCTTTATAGTGAATGGCAGTTTTAAAATAGCTCGACAGCAGTTTGTTTTTGATGTCTCTTGGATCATATCAGAAAAGCTACTATTCAGGTAGTTCGTTAAATGTTATTTTTTTAGAAACAGATTATACAATTGTTGATGGTTCTTAGCGAACGCTATTAGCATATCTTCGTTTTTAGTTTTTAATTATTAAGGTTGTGTTAATATTTACTTTTTCGTTTTCCTTATTTTTATTTGTAAATTTTGACCTGCACCTACATATAATTCTCAGAAGATATATCTTCCTTTAGTGAAAGTATCAATAAGGTCTCTAAGGAGCGCTGCTATTCCTAGCCTCTTTTTTGCGGCAGTCGATAGAAATGTAGATCCTCTTTGCATACGCCAAAATCATGTTCTGTTACAACTCTAGGGACATTCAGTAAACTAAACCACTTCTTTATTGATTTTGATACTAGCTTCATTTCAGGATGCTAGACCCGTCTCGGGTTCCTATTACTTTCCACGGATAAATCTGGAGTGTGTGATGCGATGGGATCGGATAGGGGAGGGTCGGGTCAACACGGTCATTTTCTTCTTCTCTTTTAATGGGAATGTTCTTGAGAAGCTTAGAAGGGAAGCGGTGGGAGTGAATTGGCTTTCCTGTTTGCCATCGTTATTGGACTTGTTCCTCGCAATTATAGCCTAGAGTTCATGTCTTTGACTAAAATTGCGCCGTGGTAGTTGAGCCAAGTGAAATCCGAGTGCATAATATGCAATTATGGTACAATGCGCTAAATCTTCGCCGTGTCACCGTCGTGTTTCCTATTGGCATGCTCCTTTTATTGAAACCTTTTCTAAACCATTTTACAAGACATTTGCCTCCGGTTATTCAGCCCGCGGCTTGGCCGCTTCTTCACCACACCAACCACTCTTAACGGGTATCTTAGCTGCTGGTAAACCGGTACTTTCGCCTTGTACGTGCACAACGTTTCCGATAGACAAGAAAGCTTCATGCCTGCGGGGTCGATTTCGAAGCGATTTTGCGCAATCATAAATTCAAAACACCCAAGTCGTGTTGGTTTTGGCAGTATCACATACCGCTCCTACCTTTTCGTACTTACGGAAGTAAATAATCCCGTGGAACCACCCCAAATCCGATCAAAAACCCTTAACGCCTCGCTCACGTTTCGTTCTATCCCCTTCACGAAAGCCCACTCGATCTTGGATAACAACGAAAGCCGGTTTAGGGTTCCCCCTTGTCTGCGACACGCTGCGGTCTCAAGTATCAACCCGAAATTTCATCAATTCATAACGCTCAGACCTCCGCCCTCAAGAATGTAACTCTAGAATTTGACGAAGAGGTACGCATATTGTTCCCTTTTTGTCCCCGGTGAGCAATATCTTGTGCAATCATTATTGGATCGTGTTCATGGGATTGTTATTGTCATAAACAAACTTGCAAACTGGAAAGTCTTAATTAAACCCCAAAACGGATACTACCTAAAGGCATAGCCACAGTCATCCGAACCTTACTAATAGTCATGAGTACACATGACCATCACATACACTTAAGTGATAAGCTTTTGAAGCAATTAGTATAATAGCGTTTGGGAATCACACTTTTAACCATCAAACGCAATGACCATACTTTCAACATAATCAAGAAACGATCACGGGTTTGGTGGGCTGTCAGATTGCATTGAATCTTAAATTTCTAAAACAAACGACAGAAATTTCTAGAATCTCATAGAAAATTCAATACTCTTGGAAAAAGTATTTTATATTAATCTTATGAATGTTATGGTATATGTTAACAAAGGAGAATCAAGTTGGAATATCCTTATATTTGAATCCTAAATCAAACTTTTTTAAGGCTGATAGAAATGTAAAGACGATTTTTCAGCTTTGTGAAAGAATTTCACGAAAAGATCCACACACTACTTTCTAGAAGTTCTTCATTATTTTAAAAGAAGAAAGCATAATCAATTAGCAAGGAATTCTCCCTTTCTGTGGCTACCATACACGTGTCATGATTGTTGTAACATTGTCACACTTGACACTTCCCATTGCCACTGCTTGGTTTGCAATGGTACATTACAATTTGGCCAAAAGGAGGTATTCTTCATTTAATACATGTAAAGGTTACGTCTTTTTTCCTTGTAAATGCCATGGGAAACAAGTTAAGAAAGCCATAACAAACGGAAGTACTATAGTGGGAAGCTTGATGTAAGATACGTGCTTTTGTCATAGGAGAGCCAAACTGAATTGACAAGACTGGCAAAGATGCATAGGCTACATTTTATCTGAAAGCATTTCTAACTTGAGATTCATACGGCTATCTACATGATCTACAAGGAATTTAACACAATATTTAAGAGCAATGACCATATTAAAAGTTCAACGAGAGATTTCACACACCATGTGTCTCTAAAAATTAAAAGCCCTGATTTTTGCTCTAATGTAAAGCTTTCCATAAAAAATATCCCTATCTGAAAGGATTAAGCTGAGAACTATTTCTTTGGTAAAAGTGAATTTTCTAATTTCGTATTGGAGCAAATACGAAATTCAGTCTATTTTGTATTGAAATAAGTTTGAAGTAAATAGAAATCCCTTTTTCTTTTCACTTTTTTCACTCTAATCTATACGAAATATCTATGACGCAATCTATGGATGGCTCAAAAATGCATTATTTCCTGACCAAAAATGTAAGGGATGCTTAAACCACCCAATTGCCCAATAATCTTGATCAAATCAAGCGATTTAATAGCTTTTAATGTAGTTCATAGCTTTGTATAATTACCAGTTTATTCTAATTTTTCAAATCAGCATTATTCCGAAATTAAATACAAAATGAAGGTTGTTATCTTTAGTGGGGCGTAAACTTGGCCCGGATAGTTAATTGGAAGGTTTGTTATTTAAATGTCTGAGTTGAAAACTATCGCTGCTTCATAGATTACATTAGTAAAATAACAAAGACACAATTATGCGGGTATGGAAATATGCCTATATATATGCAGATATGATAGATTGAAGATGCACGTGTTATGATCGTTTTTTTCATACCTACAGAAATTAAACGCCAAAATATAGTTAAACTCTTTCATAGTGTTTTTATTATTTGAAAAAAAAATCTGAATTTTATCTGAAAATTGCAGTTTTGTTTAGTCACAGAATGCAATGCGCTCTTGTATCATTTCTGAATGTCAGAGGTGACTGCATAGAAGCTCATAGACAATATCTTCTGAAGCGTATTAACCCAACTCAACAATAACGTGTAATACTAGCCTTTATTCCAAAGAATATTCATTTCAAATTATTCTAATAGGAAAACTTTACCGTTCATTTCAGCCGAAACAATGTCATGCAACTTTAAATGGTACGCAATCTAGTGTTTCTTACATGACACCTTTTGTCTTTATCACCATTGATGAAATACATACTCAGAACTAAAGCTTATCACTCAAATGTGATTATTTGTTCACGACAAATATTCAATAGAACGTGAATCCGGGTTTCTTACGACAAAGCTGTTTGCAAACTCCAGAAATAACATTAACTAATAGGCATATTCTAAATGGTTCACTTGAATATGATTAATTCATTAAATATAATGAAGGAGTCACCTGGTTACAACATTTTAATGGAATAATAACAATGAAATTTGGTATAGTTGTCGACAGAAAGAAGCGGTATCAACATTTGTGGAGAAGAGGTTATTATGCGAGCTTGGTATATTAAATGTTCATAAAATAACTTAAGACCAGATATTTCACGAAGGATATATTAACCTACAAAATATGGACCTTGGGAGTATAATGTTAATTTGGGCATTTTCCAAACAATATTTTGTAAATATTGTCCGAAGAACAGTTGCCAAATACCTGTTTTGTTGTTTTTAATTGCCAGTATTGTACTAAAACTAAAGGTTCAAACTAATACACGTATGATTATTTTAACTCTATCACGTTAGCGTAACCTTCATATACTCAAAATAAGCTACATTTTCTAAATCTATTCATTAGTTCAGTTTGATTGTGCGAGTTGTGCATCTAGCAACTCCTAATGCGAGAACATCCCGATAATGTATGACAACAAAGTGAACTACATACACCTTAATATATTATCCTTTAAAAATTCAAAGTCCACAGAAGCTAATTAATATGTATTAGTTCTTATAGAAAGTCAAGTCAGTCACCCTATTATCATTTTTTACAGAAGAAAGCGCGTAATAGTATTGAGCTTTATTCCGTTATAGACCACGTCACCTTGACATTTTAAGAATGTCTATAAAACTGGACCATTTTAACACAGATGACTAAATAAAAAAAATAAAACTAATTATTTTGGCACAAAATGACTAAAAACTGGATCATTTCAATGTAAACAAAGGTATGAAAAAAATCTTTCTTGATATATTTGCACTTCATTTAGCCCATTTGAACTTTTATTCAGTGACACATTTCCAATTCTCCATATTGTCATAAAAGCGTCCAAAAGTGAAATAATCTTTTGAAGATCATCTGGAGCAAATGAGACAGACAATAAAATGGTGTTTATTTCATGTTGGCTGCAACTTCACGTTGGTTAGTTCCATTCAGTGGCTTAAAAGTTCCAAATACATTTTTGCTGATCCGATTTACAACATCAACTTCCTTAACAGGATCACTTCTGTTTTCTTTTTAATTTTTTATTGAGCAATTAGTGATATTTGTATTTATGTTGCTTTTAGGGTATACATATATTGTAATGTAATTTCTACTTTACAATATGACATCTAAAATCTAAAGTCAAATACCGAGTCAGGAATATTAGGAATGCCATCAGTCGATTTCATCCAAATGCGAGGTTTGTAGCAACAAATCTCATATAGGTCACGTTATGGTTCTTTTTCACTTAAAATATTTTTAAAGATTGATCAATAACTTTGCTTCTTCAGTATTCCACAAACATGGTGCGTCATAATTGTATACTCATTCTATCATAACTTTAAATTTGACAGACAGACTAAAGAAGCACCTGTTACTACCCTTCTACGACTAAATCTTTTACGAATTCGGCAAAATAATGGATGAGATGACTTCTGAGGTAGTTTGAATCCACGACGTATATCTGATCCATCCTCTACAATTCCTCATATAAATTTGATTATTCTAGTCACAATATTGTTCAATAGCTGCAAAAGCGTAATGTTCTTCAGCGATTTCAAAAACTATAATGTCATTCACATAAGGAGGAGATTGCTGCGGTAATAACTGTTCAAAATTGTTCCAAAATGTCGCATCAATAACACCAAACGGAAGTAGGCATTCTCCCACTTACATGTCTGGATGTCAGGTTTAGCACATGGCTCTACCACGAACAGAGTGTATCGCATTTCAAAAATAGGCGGGAAATCATAGAATTTTGTGCCTCATGCAGAATGTTGCCAATCTAAAATAATTGCTAAAACATTCCGCGTGAATGTTGAAAAAATGAACAGCGCGGTGAAATTTTATAAGTATTTTATGCCACTACGAAGATGAATAAGTACCATGATCTGAGGTTGTTTTGTCTTGGGTGTCTTGAATGAATCTGACGTGCTCCTTCAACAGGCGATCGTTTTCCAGATGCTTGGTTCTTCCTCTGACACCAAACCAGAATTAACACAAGACACGGCGAACAATTGATACATTATGTTAATAAAGTCTCTGAATTTCTGATGAAATCATTACTCTTGATACCTCTGATTCAGTCCAGGTGTTGATAAATATGAAACCGGTCAGAGGGATAATTTGTAAAATTAAGGCAAGTTAAATGCGTCTTAACCATTTACGGAAGTGGTTATCATTTCTGTCGTTCTTTATTTTCTTCGACACGCACGAATTTATACATAGAACATTCCTTCTTAGCTGGAAGGAATGACAGTTTAATTCAAACATCTTAAATATTCGTATTATTTTAAAAGATTTCCTCAAGCATCAAAAGGCAAAATCAAACAAAAATCATTATACATTATTTAATATCTCCATAGATATTTAAAACTATATATCTGCACTGTACATTACTACATTAGCGACATATCATGTTTGTATAAATACAAATTTAACCATTTTTTACCGTATATTGTTAAAGAGTCCACAACATATTGGTGCATTTAGGGTACATTTTCTAAAAAGCCACAGAAAAATATCTTCAAAGTGGTATTGTTTAGCAAAATACTTTGAACACCCAAATGCATTACTTTTTGTTGATGTTGTGAATAATAGAGTTATGTTGTAAAAGAGGCTAGATCTTGATAATAATATCCATGTTTTAGGGCTTAACTCGGCCTGTCGGTGGTAAAGAGGGCGCATCTCGCATTAGTTCCCCCCCCCACCCCAACATCACACCAGAACCATGATACTCTTGATTCGTTTCCTTATATTATTTAAATGGAAACAAGTTGTAAACTTCACCACTTTCTGCGCACATCCAAGATGGCCGCCAATCAGTGGTGCACAATTCTGCAGGCTTTGCAATTGGGTGTTTTTAAATTATAAACATGAAATTTAAATATTATCTCGTGAAAACATATTCACCAGCAATAATTGGATTGAAATTGCAATCATGAATAAACAGAATACCCCTAATATTTCAAAATGTCAATTATAATACCCCTCGTAGAGAAGAATGGCCATGTAATAACCAAGTAGCCAAAAGGCGCATTAAGAGTTAAGACCTTAAGAGAAAGGGACCTCTCATTGCCGTAGTTTCGGCTGCAGTTGCAGTGCTACGCATAATTTGGCAAAAGGAAATACTTTCTTTTTATTCATGTAAAGGTTACATCTGTTTAACTATTCATGGGCAACGGGAAAAATAGCTTACAACACCATGTCAAAAGAAATATTGATAGTAGAAAACTCAATAACAAATTAATTTTTGCCATAAAAAGACCAAACTCAAGATTTTCAAGACTGACAATATATTAAAGAAGTCGCATATTTGACTTTCTAAGCTACCTACATGAAATTTTCTACAATATTGATGAGAACAACGTAACAATGTTTAAATTCTCCATAATGCATTGCGAACAACTCGGCACGCATGCGTACCCGCGTTTGTGTGCTACTTTCAACTTCCCAAGGGCTACTTCCTCACTGGAGTCCAGGCTTGCGTACAACCACCGAAATTCGCAATGCATTATGATGAATGTGAAATGGTAACTGACCGATAACACATTCCCAGAATTCATTGTAAAGAGACCTGATGACGTCAAATTATCGCGAGATCGCGTGCATATCAACAGACTAGATATTTTAGCTGTTGTTAAACCCGCATTATACCTGCGCACTTGCGTTGTTGTGATGTCAGGTTGCAGGTTACTTTACAATGCATTCTGGGATATATGTAATTGGTCATTTTGAGCAAAATGGCAAAATCTCCCAACTAGATGAATCATTACATTCTATAATATTGACTAAGGGGATTACCTTTATTTTTTTTAGTAAAAGTCTAAAGTGATGTAAACCTGAAGCATTGTTGTGTAAGATATACTCAAATTTGACTAAGATTTTATCAACGTATGATGATAATCCCTTATTTATTCAATATTCTTCCCAATCTTTCGCGTGTACACAGGAGTACTTTGGATCTTCAAAATGTGTCACTTTGGCTTAATTTTTTTAAATGCCCTAAAATGGTAAAAATTAGCCCATACTGCAAAACTGCGAGTCTTAAAATAATGTTAATTGTACATGATCAAATTAAAAGTGAATTTATTTTAATACAAGTTGTGGAATTTAAGTCCAATATTCCTTTCAATATCTGGATTTTGGCTATATCTATTTACTGTGCATTGCTCTTTTAAAAAGCATATAATAAAGCCGATTTTAGCATAATTCATTCAATTTGATGAAAATTTAAATGCCATCCATTGTTCATCCAACAAGTACACCCTAACCAACGTTGCAAATTGGACAGTGTCATTGCAGCCTGATCCAAAATCACTTAAGTAAATCAGAGAGTAGAGTTATGAATGTGTGACCTGAAAAGGAGATTAACTCAACTGAAAATCATGTCAGATAATTATTTAATTTGTCCATATTAGCTTAAACAGGTGGAAAAGTTAAAAATTTAAATTTTGTGGCCACAAAAATCGCAAAATGGAAAATTTTTTACTGTACACGTACACAGTGGTGCATTTTGTGAAATGCCTCTTTTTTGCTTATCCAAGATTTGGAAATGCAGTGTATTTTATTAATTAACAGGGTAATTGTGCAGCCACGAATATAAAATATAGCGCTCTAGTCATGATCTTTGTGGTACTATGAACGCGTAGCATTTTTACCATGGTTATCGCAATTTTACAAATTACAAATTTTTAATACACTTTTCTACCAATTCATTTGGCATGACAAATTTAACATTTTTGGTATTTACAATGTGTACATTATCACCAAAGTCCGCATGATATTTGCAATATTATGATATGCATTAATAATACGATTTGAACATTTTTAAACACTTGGGGAATAGGTTGGAATCTCACATTAAGAAATAAAGTATTTTACGCTTCTATTCGCTGTGCTGTTTGAATAATCATAATAACAATAACATGATTTACATGATGAATTTGATAATTAAAATGATTTTCATTATTATTATGTTACCTTTCTTGCAAGTGACATTGTTTTTATTTTTATTGCCACATTTTACTCAAATATTATGGGAGTGGTTTTCATGATTTTCCAAGCATTTGCTACCATCATCTATTTGTTCAATATTACTTCTCAGGGGAACGTTTAGGTCTAGTATGCAAAGCTATTTATTAGAAAAAGCCATGTGCTATATGTTATTACTACCTTTATTAACATTTATTAAGTTATATTTATGTTTATATCTCATACATTTTGTTTATTTACCAACATTTTTCATTTATTATTTTGTGGCACTGCTAAATTTGAAGACATGTTTTTTAATTTAATCATGGTTGATCAAATCTTAAAGAAGTTTTTTGTTCAAATGCATTGGTTTAATTTTGACATAATAATCTTCAAAATTGTCTGTAGCTGAGAGACATTTGTCCAACACTTACTTTGCATTTCCCACGTCGACCGTGAACCAGTTTCGAAAAAAATGACAAAAAATTTAGTTTAGGTTTCCCTCAATGAAATATGTTTCCTAACTTAGGTGGGACTGCCAATATGCATGCTCCAACAATATTATTCTTGCTATCCGAAATACATTAACACAAAATCTGACCATTTGAGAGCAATACTAAGTGTGTTGAGATGACCCGAAATAGGTTTCCAATGTAATCATTAAGCCATTTTCATATATAACAAAACAAAATGCCTTACTGGGGTCATTTTTAAACATCCCGGGGAAAATTTTGACCATTTTGATCCAAAACACCATACAATTGTTGGTTAGAACATTTCTACCTGAAATGTCTAGCAATTTGGAAATTACTATTTGGGGTCATTTGTATTCCTCATTGGCCCACATGAAAAATGACAACTTTTAGAATTCCACCCTGACGATAATCTCCACAAAAAAATGAACAGTATGTTAATGATACATGTTTTTTTCTTCTCGATGGGTTGCCTTTGGTGCTATAATTAAGTCAAAGTTGACGTACTATTATCGAAGTCTTCAAAATGTGAGAATTATAGTCACCAACACTCGTTTGTTTAGTGTGTTTTAATAGTTTGAGTAGAATGATCTTAGAGCGGTATTATATATTATGTGTAATTAGAAAAACAAAAACAGTAATTAGAGAACGAAAACAGATAATAGTTTTGTGAGCACATGCAATAAGTAAGAATACCTTCACATTGAACATGCATTCAGAACTCTGTAAAATTTCAACATGCTTTGAACAATTTGTCCAAAATAAAGCAGTTATCTCTTTAGTTACTATTATTATACTTCCTCAGTTGTCTTGATGTGAACTTTTTCCCATGACCGTCAAGGATGTAACTTTTAACGATTCAAAGTAGCACTGAAAAACAAGCTATGTCAGTGGGAAGTATCTTTCACTTAGTTTTCTTTAAATGTTACAACCTTTTACCATGTGAGTAACAATAAGCAATGAAGCAATAAAACCATGGCAAAAAGAAACATGAAATGCTGAGAAACTGGTGGACTTAACAAGCCTTTTTGCCATATCAGGGTGTCACATTAGTAACCCTTTGAGCGCCGCAGCTCAGAGATAAAAGTAGCTCAGAGATTAACAAATGTGTCCTTTTTTTCTCAAAATGTCAAATTATGGCATTTTTATGGCCCTAATGGAATCGCATGTACAATGTAGTCAAATGAGTAAAAAGAAGCCGAGTATAGATCAGTGCTTCTGGGATGCTCCCAATCTTTGCAGTAATTGTGAAGCCATGGAAAGCCATCTACAACACTGCATGACAATGTGTTAAACCTATACATGATTCTACAGGGACTGAGAGGGTTAAGGTAAAGAAAAAGCAAATATAAATACATTTTAGAAAAATACAATAATACATATATTTTTGATAGTGTAAGCATCCCCTGTCAAATTCACGCATCACATCCACAGAAACTTGTTCAGATTCGACCCTTGAGCAAAGTAAGGAAAATTCACGCAATATGGCGTGAAACCTTAAAATGGTATTTATTGAATATGTAAGCGCACAGACAACGAAGGTAGTTATCTTTTGTTTTTTGTAATCATAGAAATAATGTATTTTGATAGCCTTGAAATACGTATTATATTACATGCCCCTCTGTTTCAGGATGCATTTAATTAAAACTTAATTCAAGGCATCTAAGCCGTCTGTGTATCACACCAATTACTTTTTCTCCTTCAGAATCGTCTTACGGATGATATTGATGCCTTCTTAATATTAATATGTTGCTCTACCGTAGTTTTGGTTATGAATTTATCAGCCAAATTTGTTTTAATTTGGACGCCAACCCTGTTATACATACCATGATTTAGCATCTTGGTCAAAGTTTAACCTTAATCTTTAAACAGATAGAAAATTGTCCGTGGCGTTTTAATATTTGACTCATCCTTTAAATTTTGGAAAAGAATTTTTCAAAAAAACCCAATGCAAATGTTAAGCGAAATATCAGTTAACTCTGTCGTCCAGACCGGGAGTATTTTTCTTCCAAACAAGTTTTGGTTTCAACACAGAAAACGGGGATAGAACCAGCCTAAAACTTGAAGTTTAAATTAAGGTTCTTTTGTAAACCAAAGGGGTTAACTTCATCATTGTCGATTTGGCCGAAATCAACATGCTTTAATTCTAATACGGGCAGATACCTGAGTTAACCTGTAATCCGTGGAACAGTTCTCCAATTAAAATAACCTTAAAATCAAAATCTGCTCTGTGGTATGAACTACATGAAACAATGTATAACTATATTGGACCTTTTACTGTGTTCTTTCATAGGAGCGACATCTACACAGCAGAAGTATGGTTATGGTACTTATGCCCTCCTACACTATGGTGGAATCATTAGAAGTGTAGATTGAAGAGATAATTGAGCCCTCAGTTCATCTTTCGGTTAACTTCTTTCTAATATCGGATATTTGACTCAATGAACAAGTTTTGCTTTTTATTTGTTTAGCATGTTCCTAAGATACGGAACAGCAGGAATAAACACCAGGCGGCGAAGAATCCTTTTGGACAATCCGCCCTCCCACGTGCTGAAGCCCGAGACTCCAGATTTTATTTTGTATACTGTAGATGTTTGTACAGGGAGATGCAACGACGAGTCTAAGAGTTCCATATTGGCCAAACCTGGGAAAAGCCCCGTGTAAATTCCAGCCAGGGGGTAACGTGGGGTGTAAGGTACACCCCTCCCTTTGACCACCAATACGTTGTTTATCAACCGTTTCACCAGGCCTTCTTTGTTTACCACCACTTTTGGACTCTTTTTTTTTTCTTCCTGTTCTGTGTTTCCCTTCTTTTCACGTACAGGCGAAACAGCTGTAGAAGAATCGCAAACAGCACCACGGATGATCCCTTCGGCAGAAAGTGACTCGAGTAACAACTCCGTCAGCGCAGACAGAGAACACCCCAAAAAAAATTTTCCACCAGCCAGCAGCTGCAGAGCTAGAGGCTCTTTCGCCCGCAACCGATACCCGGATATGTCCACGAGAGAAGAGATATCAGCTGTTGACAAATTTTACCGAAGCAAGAGTTAGAGTAGGTGTTTCATTCACTCCTTACAAAATCCCTCCTAATATTATCATATTCCTTTCACCAACCCTCTTTATACAATATCCCGTTAATGTTCAATATGGATGAGAAGTACATGGTGTTATATGTCCTATTTATAAGGTTGTATTTATAGCAACGTAATTCAAAGGGCATGATCCACGGGAGAAAAAAAAAAAAAAAAAAAAAAAAAAAATTGACCGGATGACCGTTACCTAATCCGACCCCTTTATCTTCGTGGGATATCCACAGATAGTTCAAATCCAAAATTATATTTTCCAATGCATATTTCACTTTCGTATGTTATATCGAAACGCTTTAAAGCAAATGTAATCTTGGTAATACTAAGATAAACTCCTTCACTTAAACCGTTATTTCAGAACATTCTAGCGCAGCTTTTCGTAAAAATCTTCTAAACATTCGATAGAAACCATTTCCAGGGCGTACTTTTGCATGTAGATTCATTACAAATATTTTCATGTTTATTGGAATACATACCATTCGAGAATTAAAATTATTTATTGTCCGTAATGAAAGTGCAAAATCAATCTGGGATCTTTTAAAAGTTTTTGATTATTCGTCACACAAAATCAAATCACATTATCATTCCAAGGATCATAAGTGTGGCCCACTTTTTTTTTTTTATCTCGTTTACAACTGTTTGCTATTTTGTACATTTTAAACCATTTGTTACCCAATTAATAAGCCAAGTCTTCACGTTAGTTAGTATAAAGGCTCGGCATAGATCTGAGCAGAGTTAGGGTTCATTATCGTAACATTTGACAGAAAAGTTTTTTATTAGTATCGTTTGTATCATTTGATATCTACTAACTATAATTAAAAAATAAAGGATAAAATAACTCCTTTAAATTAAGATATAAAAATGATTACATTTTGATTTTAAAAGCACGCAAAATACACTTGAACATGCTATTCAAATCAAGATGAGTACAACCTCGGTACCAACATTAAGTCAGACGTAATTATATTTCATGATAATTATATGAAGTGACCAAACACCGTATCATCTTAACCAGAACGGCAGGGCCAAACACACACACTAACATACACACGTTCTGTGAACCTAAACCCTCTCCGTCCCATATAATATAGGTATGAATGTGGACACGGGTCACGACTCTTAATAGTCTGCTTTAATGGAGAACCGCTAGATGAGGACTAAAGCACTTAACTCGCGACGAAAAACAGATTTATTGCGCGATCCGTTGTTTAAACTTACCAGTCATGTAACTAATCACGCCCTGTGCTTTGAAGCGTTATGTTAATACACTAAAAACAATTAGTCCAAATTGATTTGTAACGAGCGGCCATTGGCGGTAACGTTAGGTCAGTGAGGGTTTCTGTTTTTAAACAAAATCCAAACAGACTGTACTACTTATATTATGTAGTAACATCTAATCTTTGTGTCATGAAACATACATAAATGTCAAAAGCATTCAACAGCCTCGCCCTACTTGTACAAAAAGTTCATTGAAACAGAAAGAATGCGCCAAAACATTCAACAACGCCTATCCTGTAAGATATACTATTTTCATCCGTACATTAAACGAGAAAAAAAATATTCGTCACAGTTTTGCACTTAGACCTATAGTAGAAAGAGCGTTTTGCTTGATTCAAAGAAATTTCACCTGTTAAAGGTTTATTGTGGCCTTTCGTTACATTAGGACAATTTCAACATCGCGTTAACAGAGACGTCAGCAGACATGACGTGGTTACACCGCCAGTAGTGACACTATTGGGGGTGGCAATCCCGCAATGGGCATCTCTCGATAGTCTTCTGTACTCGGAACCGGGGGTTCTTTCTTTGACCTGCTAACACCTCTAAGAGAGTCGCACAGAGTCATTGGTCTTTTGTGGATCTATTGGTTGGTCGAATGAAGAATAGAGAATAATAGTTTTCAATAGATTGACGTACTTCTGTAAGGTTGTCACCACCAATAGTAGAACACGCTGAGGTTACCCTGGGCTGGGTAGTTTTACCCGTAGGTGTGACTGAGCTTCCCCACGCTGTAACAGTTGTGAGTTGAGCGGTTCAGCCGCTTTGATCCGAGTCTCTTTCACATCTTCCTGCTTGAGAAATCCTCGTCTTCCATCGTGTCTCAATGAGAGGCTTGTAGGCGGGCTAATAGCTCAAGATTGACAGCTATTTCTTTTTCTCTGAACCTATCCGCGGATTTCATAGTCTAACTCGTTTATTGTCCTGTAGTATGCTAGTAACAAGTCCCCATCATAAACCAGTTAGTTCTCCCAGTTAGGGCGTGCTTAACACCAATAACCTTTTGTATGGCGGCACACCATTTACATTCCCATGACAAAGTGTCAATCTGTCACACAATGTGCAATGATGAAACACTGATTTATGTTTCATTCATCTAGCCTGTCCTAAAATAGCAGTCAAATACAATGGTTCGGCAAATGACACACCTTCCATATCGATGTATACAAATGGTATGTAGTTGAATTCTATCAAATAATATTATCAGAAAATTATTTTAATTATTGTATTAGAGCTGGCGATAGGACAATTTTAAATATGAGACAATAATTACCTTAAATCTATCAATTCGCTTTACATACACACTACTACACAATAATTAAGAATACATTTCATGCTTTCCTCCTATCAATTGGGTAGCATTAAATCCAAACAAACATCAAACTCGTATATTGCCTAAGCCGTTACGTATCATCTAACTTACCAGATTACTGTGTTTAGCGTGTAAACCTTGCGACCAAATACACTCGTGTACATCTTACAAGCCATTTGGGTTGCATACATCCACGTAGGCCTATGTACCCTTGTGTTAAATAGGATTAAACTAAAGCACTGGTATCCGTGCCGTGTATAATCTTGCTCTAAGTCGTTTAACACGAACTTTGTAGATACCCAGATGGTATGGATACCATGGATACCTAAATGGTTTGTAACATACGCAACATACGCATGGTGTGTTCTCAAAGCTGTAAATGTGATACAAGCCATTTGGGTATCACACCATCTATATAGGCATCTTTTTTTCTTCAGTTTTTTTTTTTTTTTTTTTTTACAATGTGCAATGATGAAACACTGATTTATGTTTCACAAGTGCTCTGAAATACCAGTCAAATACAATGGTTTGGCAAATGACACACCTTCCATATATATGTATACAAATGGTATGTAGTTGAATTCTATCAAATAATATTATCAGAATTTTTTTTTTATTTTATATTTGAGCAAGTGATAAAACAATTTTAAATATGAGACAATAATTACCTTAAATCTATCAATTCGCTTTACATACACACTACTACACAATAATTAAGAATACATTTCATGCTTTCCTCCTATTAATTGGGTAAGCAATATCTCCAAACAAATATTACTGCATGTAACTCGTATATTGCCTAAGCCGTTACGTATCATCTAACTTACCAGAACTTACCAGTCATGCCATGGAACCATGTGACCAAATACACTCGTGTTACGTGGCGTCTTACAAGCCATTTGGGTTGCATACCATCTACGTAGGCCTATGTACCCTTGTGTTAAATAGGATTAAACTAAAGCACTGGTATCCGTGCCGTGTATAATCTTGCTCTAAGTCGTTTAACACGAACTTTGTAGATACCCAGATGGTATGGATACCTAAATGGTTTGTAACATACGCAACATACGCATGGTGTGTTCTCAAAGCTGTAAATGTGTTACAAGCCATTTGGGTATCACACCATCTATATAGGCCTAGTTATCTTTCTCACAGTTAATTTCGTAGATGAACAGTATAAGCTAACTTTCGCACAGGGTTCAAACGCGACTATTTGTGCAAAATGCACGTTGAATTGTTCAATTTAGCATTGTACCTTTAACGGAATAAAGCCCAAGTCATCCGTGATATATGATGTCTAAGTCGTTAAACACAATGGTAGACACCTGCATGGTATGGATACCTAAACGGTCTGTAACACGCGCTGGGTTATGCTGCATTGTTTCCTCAACCATGATTACAGAATGTGGTCATGGTTCTAATCCTCAAACTTCTGAAAAACCTGAAAATTACAGCAATACCTCTATACCATGTCTTTACTTATTACTCCTGCGCTTACCACGTCGTCAACTGTTGCTACCCTATAACAAAACAGAAATTGTGCAGTTTTAATTGGTGCTGATACATCTTCTATACTACTACATGTATAACTCCCGAGACCATTACTACTACTGCTACTACTACTACTACTACTACTGCTACTACTACTGCTACTACTACTACTACTGCTACTACTGCTACTGCTGCTACTACTACTACTACTACTACTACTGCTACTACTGCTACTACTGCTACTACTCAGTGCTACTACTACTGCTACTGCTGCTACTACTGCTACTACTCAGTGCTACTGCTACTGCTGCTACTACTGCGTGTGTTGCTATTCTTCGAGTTTCGAGTTAGCATTTTCGAGTTTCGAGTTAGAAATTTCGAGTTTCGAGTTAGCATTTTCGAGTTTCGAGTTAGAAATTTCGAGTTTCGAGTTAGAAATTTCGAGTTTCGAGTTAGAAATTTCGAGTTTCGAGTTAGAAATTTCGAGTTTCGAGTTAGAAATTTCGAGTTTCGAGTTAAAAAATTTGGAGATTCCAATTCGAAATTTCGAGATTTGAATTTACTACTGCTACTGCTGCTGTCCCACGGTCACGTAGGAGTTTTGGAGACCGGGCTTTTTCCATCATTGGCCCTCGTCTCTGGAACTCCTTGCCCCCTGCCATCAAGAGAGCTAATTCCATCATGTCTTTCAAAAAGCTTCTTAAAACACACCTTTTCTTCTCCAACATCTAGCTTTCCTGTTTTTCTTCCTCCTCCTTCTTTTCCCTTAGTTCAGTTGGCAAGTAGGTGCTTTACAAGTTCTTGTATTATTAATATTATTATATTACTTGATTACTGCAGGCTGCTACGACGACTACTTCTACTACCTACTACTAATACCCACTACTACTACTATAGTACTACTACTATACTAGCTACTTCAGTCGTGCTATAGTCATGCTTATTTACTACCAATTATACAGCGAATGATTGTGGTTTATTTAACATATACACATTAAATTCTAAACATAAAAAAAATGAAGAATAAGAAAACCGAGGGTTTTAAAAACCAAACGTTATTTGACTAATCTGTTAAATGCACTGTCAGCTCACTGACGTTAGTAACATGCTTGGTTAACATTCAAAAACATAACTTAGGTTAACCTATTTAGCAAGGGAAAAAAGTACAAGAAACCGTAGAACGTCATGTCTGCAACCATCCCGACATCTAACATTTGACTTCCCAAGCTAAAACCTGTACTGGGACATTAACAGCCTAAGCTGTAGCAACATTCTGTCTGGACTTTTACATAATTCAACAATTTTGAAAGACTATCATTCCAAAGCCCGGGTAATCGAGGGTAATAATAAAACCCTCCTCTATGCTTCCTTTTATGTTATTTAAAAACAAACAAATTATACTTTGGCCTGTTATACTTGACATTTTGCCGAGAACAGATCAGGGAATCTGGAATTACATGGTATGAGACGTACAAGATAAGATGTTCAATTGTTCAATCAATGGTTCAATTTAAATAACAACTCTATACAGTACCACAAACAGCACTTAAAATGTGAATAGCATGATGAAGTTCTCTGAGAGAACTAATGAGGCTGACGTAAAGAATGATGAAGCGTGAATCTGAGAGCGGAGATATACAAGCAAGGGTACAAAACTGTGACAGGATCATCTTACTCCAGCATATGCAATCTCGCTTGGAATTATTTCGGGAGTTTGAAACTAGTTGAACTATACTTACCCTCACTGTTGGTATAATTATTATGTGCATTTCCTTAAAGAATTTTCCCCCAAGAAAAACGATTTTAGTTTGTACTTGAAGGACATGCACTATTGAAGAGCATTCCTCGTGTTCGCGCGTGGTGAACATTATAAACAGATAAGAGATTAAAATAGCCGACTCGCGTTTTGTTATGCAAATTATCACATCACATTCCAGGAATGCTCGAAATGTGAGACCAGGTGCGGAACAACAAACCAATTTTCCCCTTGCTTTGTGTATTTGAACATATATGGGTTCTCATTTCTAAAATAACACGGCGCGGGTTGCAGTGGACTTATTTTATTTCAGTGAGAATTCGATGATGAGAGACGCTTTTGCTCAAATCCTTTCTTTAATATTCATACTGAAAATCTGTGAGAAGAAGCATCCCGGCCTACAGAAATTATTGTTTAAACGATTATATTAGCATGAACAAAATAGCTTAGTCCTTGTGGAGTGATACACGTTTTTAAAAGGAATTCTACTCTTTAAATGTAACAGAGTGAAAATTTCAAAACTCTAAAAGAGTGGAATTCCTAAATTTAATCCAAAGAGTGAAATTCACTCTAAACGAGTTAAAAAATCAAACGAGTGAAATTTCACTCGGCAAAGATTGGCTTTTGTAATCCGGCAATCTCATTTAAAGGTCCATGGCCCGATCGCTAATAGCCTCGTCCCCAGAAGCCCCAGATTTTACCGGAAGTGGTCAATATTTTGGTATCAGAAGAAAGCTACTATTTTTCTCATTTACCTGTGAAATCTTAGAGCCAAAGAATGTTTGGTTTGGAAGTTATGAGCGAAAATGTGCCCCATTTTGGTCGACCAATATTAATTTTACAGAGTACTCTATGGGGCTTTCAAAATCACGTTTTTAGCTCTCGCATAAAAACGGCTTGAAATATCGGCGCGAAACTTTACAGATGGGTTGGTTTTGGAGTGAAGGCCAATCTATCAAGGTGAAAACTTCATATCCTTAAATCGGGCCATCCCCCTTTAAGGGGGGATGGTGCAATTTAATTATATTTTTATCTTGATTAAATGAGCATGACCTCCATAATCAATCTGTAAAGTTACATGACAATATTTCAATCTATTTTGTAAGAGGAGGAAAGTGTTCTTCCCACAATGCAATTCTTTCAATATGATTTCTTGAACTGGTTGTCACATGAGTTATAGACAAAAAGTACCTAAATGAAAAGAACATATCCCAATCTTGCAATTTAAGTACTTTTTGTCACTATAAACTCATGTGACAACCAGTGCAAAAAATGTATTGAAAGAAATGTATTGTGGGAAGAACACTATGCCTCCTTCATCAATTGGTTACTGATGCATGAGAACCAAAAAAACAGATTCAAACATATTTTACCCTAAGAATTCCACAGAGTAATGAGTACATAAATGTAGGCTTTCTCACATTCCGGCCCCTTTAAGGGGGGATGGTTGCAATTTAATTATAGTTTTATCTTGATTAAAAGAGGCTGACCTCCATATCAATCTGTAAAGTTACATGAAAATATGGCAATCTATTTTGTAGAGGAGGTATAGTGTGTTCTCCCACAATGCAATTCTTTCAATATTGATTTCTAGAACTGGTTGGTCACAGAGTTATAGACAAAAAAAGTACTAACTGAACAGAACTTATCCAATCTTGCAATTTAAGTAACTTTCACTATAAACTCATGTGACAAGTGCAAAAATTCTATTGAAAGAAATGTACTTGTGGGAAGAACACTATGCCTCCTCATCAATTTGGTATGCATGCCTGGAACAAAAAAAACCATGATTCAAATATTTTAACCCTAAGATTCACAGAGTAAATGAGAAAATTGTAGCTTTCTTCACATCACGTGCCAATATTTGGACTATTTCCGATAAAATTTGGGGTCACGGGGACGAAGCCTTTACCGATTGGACCATGGACTTTTAAAGAGAGTGATCACTGAGTAAAATTTTTAGAAATCAGTCTTTTGGAGTGATTTTCACTATTTTGGAGTGAATTTTATAAATTGCACTCTTTTGGAGTAAATAAGATACACTTAGAGGTAAATAAGGTGTACAGAATATATGTGGGAAACTTTAATGCTTTTATGCAAATGCTGTTTTAAGTTCTATACGGTGCAGAAGCCTTGACAAGTAAATGTGAAAAAATGCATGCATACCATATACTTGTTTGCCGACGAAAAAAATGATATAAATTATTAATTAATTATACATTAAGAAACACAAATGGCAGAGATTCACGGAAATGAAACCTGTAAATATTTCAGAGGGAGCTGTAGGAGAATATACATTTTAATGATATTGCCTTACATTAAACGATGCCGCCTTTCTGAAAATCGTTTGCCGCTAAAATGTCATTTACATATGAAGCAAAGCGTCCGAGTTGTTTTATTTAAGAAGAGTATTAAAATTTAAGATTACGTGTATTCATTTTTGAATTGGGTTACAATTCCAAAATTTAATATTAGAAATCTCATATTTAAGATGCGTTTAATTGTAAAAGATGAGTATTATATTAACCTAATTTTTTTAAATATTATGTAAGAAATATGGATATGAATCTTAATCAAACTGCTCTATTGAATGGAAAACAAGGAACTAAAGATTATGAGCGGTGGAAATGTAATTGGAGCTCTTAGATATTTATGAAGCCGCTTAGATTAGCGGTAAAAAGTATTGAACTTTATATCGCAATGTTAACACTATCAATTGAGGAATAGTCCACGGCGTTTCGATTTCTCTATGCAAGCTCTAACGTAATCTTACAAGGCGGGAACGTAAGCCAACGCCAATATTCTAGTTTTTGGAAGTGCTTTCTGTAAAGCGATCGAGGACAAAAGCATGAAGATTCATTCTTAATCTGTGAGATATGTATTTAATTTGTTCTCAGATTCATGTTCTAGTTTCCCAAATACTTGGATAGCAATGCAAATACCCGCGATTTACGGTAGTGAAATATATGCAATAAGTTTTGTTTATTCTGTATCAATTTGACCAATACCTACCTACATTCTTGGTTAATTCCGCGACTTCAACAAATCCTTTTTGGTTTTGTACTGTTGGCGCTTCCGTAAAGCTATCGTATAATATTAAACAACTCGCATGTCGGAAAGGTGTGTCTACCTGCCATCCAGAATACAAGATTGTGCCGATATCAAAACCCTATTTGGATTTCATTATCTTATGTAGGCCGGAGGGTATGGGACTTTAGGAAAAGAAAACGAGGAATTACCATTGAGTGGAGGATGGAAGAATGTCGGCGTAAAAGTAAAGTAGCAACTGCTCAAGGGGGGATACACCCCTGGCTTTGGTTGAGATTAAGGGGTTTTTACTGACGGAAAGATGCCTACAGGGCTTCTGAATTCATGCATTTCATTTAGGACACTGATGATTGGAGAATGATAATTCTATGAATGTAGGTGACTGACCATAGCAATAGGTGATTTGTCAACCAGAGATATTACAAAAATGTTTAAAAATTTCACCAAAAATTGAAAATCAAATGAAGATATACATAGGTAGAGAGTTTTAGTCGCATATTGTTTAGCAAGCAAGACGTGCACTGCATGATAAAAAAAAAAAAAAAAAAAACAACTGCTCAAGGGGGGATACACCCCTGGCTTTGGTTGAGATTAAGGGGTTTTTACTGACGGAAAGATGCCTACAGGGCTTCTGAATTCATGCATTTCATTTAGGACACTGATGATTGGAGAATGATAATTCTATGAATGTAGGTGACTGACCATAGCAATACGTGATTTGTCAACCAGAGATATTACAAAAATGTTTAAAAATTTCACCAAAATTGAAAATCAAATAAAGATATACATAAAGTAGAGAGTTTCACTCGCACTTTCATGATTCGATCAGTGCTCGAATGCTCGTGTCCTGCGTTGCGATTCACAAACAAGGAGGAGAGAACGCCAACATTTCTCCTTATGACAATGTCACCCATTTCCCAGCTTCATCTAATGTATAAGTCATGATATAATGCCATTGGTTGTCAAAATGTTTCACGCGTTTTACACTGTAAATTTGAAAAAAGTCCGATAAACACATGTTTAGATTTCAAAAAATGTTTACATCTTAAACACGATCGAGTCTTCCACAGTCCAACAGCCATACATGCAACTTAAAAAAGCCGAGTGCAAGAAATGTTGCATTTGGATAATAAACATTAAATGTTGATAATAGAAAGATATTTCCATTACTTTGGGAAAGGTATAGCATGTACCATCATTCAAAATGTAAACATTTCTTGCATCTTATAACTTATCCCTTAGAAAGCGAAAATATATTTCTAATTAGTTCTTATTTTCTTTGAATTTTATCTTTATAAATTTGCTATCCCTTATTTTAATCATTTAAATTGCCACCAACATTTTAATTTGACAATTATTGTGAGTGATGGCATTTCCTGGATGTAGTAATAGTTGATGTGTCATGTATTTACCCCACAAAACATTAACAATAATCTTTCTTGTAATTGCTAAGTTGACTAATTCATGAAGCGGGGAGTTGGCCTATAGGCATGAATAGGTCGCACCGATTGTGGACATAACGCATCAAGACAACAGTTATTGTTGAAGTTGATGTTGAAAGTGACAGCAATATCCGCCATCTTATGTCCGGTTTTGTCATTTCGTGAAGTCCGTTTTTGTCATTACCAAGAGGAGATGATAGGCTTCCTCTTCTTGAGGTGATCTCGAGGTGTTGAGGTGGGAGAATATGGTGGAGAAATTACCGTATATCATTGAAGGAGTCCTAAAGCTAGCAAAGATTGATGGAGACAGAAGTACTGAAAACAAATTAGATAGGAAGATTGTTCACACACAATGGCGCCCGGATCTGTGCCTCCTCTCACCCTATTGTAGACCCCCGTGTTACATGGATAATGTTTTCGAAGTAGACTATTACCCCGGGACTATTACTACTACTATTACTACTACTACTACTACTATTACTATTACTATTACTATTACTATTACTATTACTATTACTATTACTATTACTATTACTATTACTATTACTATTACTACTACTACTACTACTACTACTACTACTACTACTACTACTACTACTGCTGCCTAACATCTGCTATGTTACTCTCATCAGATTCATAAAATGTTTCCTTGTAATTATCACTTTTAAATGATAATCTTCCAGCTTCCTTGCGCATAGGCGCAAGGCTAGGCGCGCACTCTCGCACGCAGACACATACAGACAAAAATTACAGCGCAATCTCACCCTCTTCCCTCCCCCATAATTTAGCCTTACATGATGTGTAGGCATTTGCCTAATACTTCTGCGGTAAAAAGCGTAGACTTCTGGGGCGTCGCGATATCAGTCCAGGGTTGTCCTAATTCTCCCATGCTATTTTGCACTGATTACAGAATCCAGACGGGCTAAATTGAAGGAAAGACACTCGGAAGTGATACTGGCTGGTATTGTGTATAAGTAAATTGGCAAAACACGATTGTGTTGATAACACTATTTGACCGATCTCTAGTCATCTGATGTCATACTACGTGGTTACTTTGCACTAAACATGCTAAAAGCTTTCGAGTTGAATGCTTGAATAAGAACCATTAGAAGCTGAGGATTAGAAGTCGATTTCCTTGTTCACCGACTATTCTTTAGTCAGCTTATGTATTTGATACTCTTAATATCAATACAATTACGTTTCCTCCTTTGTAGAATTCTTCTGACATAAAAATACCCTTAACTATAAAACTTCTTACTTTGCACCCCATAACCCTCGTATTTCTTCTACTTAATTTCAAATAATCTCTTTGTTTTTTGACTTACTAGGAAAGCCCCTCTCCCCCTTTTTAAATCATACACGCTTATCATGCATTGCCAATAAGTTTCGGTTTTTCAATAATTTTTGCATTAAAAGCCGTAGCGGTTAGACCAAATTTTTATAAAACTAATATTAATTTTACATTGGTTTAGGTAAAATACCTTTAAATGAAGGAGGGTTAAACTCCGTAAGTCAAAAAATCGATTTGCAGCGGTCCCTATCTATTTGCAAGATTCGAGTCCATTGCACTTTCTTCCCGTAATGAATCGTACCGCACGTTCCCCGTGGCATATACGACAGTTGAGGAAAAACACGGCAGAGAATAACAAACACTTGGAAAGAATGAAAATAAGGACCCAACGACAAGGGGAGAAATGAAAACGAAATTCCATCTGGTGAAGTGATGATTGCTATGTAGAAAAACTGTGTCCTAATAAACGGGATAGGCTTGTGAGTTTTAAAAAAATCCTAGACGTAATCTAAATAGATGATCTACGGTATTTCTAGTATAATTTGTATAAACCTTTTTACATTTTCAGATCTTTGGGGATTTTGTAAAAGATAAAAATGTTATTAATTTGTTGTTAAATTATTTTCATTCATGCGTCTATACACGTGAAATTTCCACCCGTTAATTACTAACTTGCATTGGATTTGTTTTTAATCGAAGCATACAATTTGTATAACCCATTTACTTTTTTTCTTTCCTTATGGGGGATTTGCGAGTGATACATTTATAAATGTTATCGGTAGACCGTTGCCATCTTGTTCCAGCAATTTTCTGTTGCTACTATCATATTACTTAACATGCAGTTTAACGCATCCACGAAAATATATTGCATATTAAGCTTTTAAGCATTTAAAAATGTTTGGCCTACATTGTATATATGTAACACAGAAAGCAAAGACTGAAAAAAGTCGTATGTAGGATTTAATTTAATTCTTCAATAATCACTAAGGTCCGTATGCACAAAAAGTCAGACTTGGTTTAAAGTTAGACCTGGTCTAAGTCAAAACTAGTTTTGTCCAAAATTGACAGTTATTTACATTTTCTTTATAAATTAACTAGCAAATTTTAAAGATTAAAATGCATATTTCAAAATAAATACAAAATATTTCATGTCAACGACAAGAAAAACGTCTTTTCTGGTGGGACTAAATTACACTTAGACCTGGTCTAACTTTAGACCTGGTCTAACACTTTTGTGCATACGGACCTAAGGCTCTCTTGGTTTAAGTGGTTAAAACGTTTTCTGTAGAAATCAGGAAGTCGCCGGTTCGAATCCGCCCGAGTTCACAAATTTTGCTTTAAATGTTTAGGTATACAGTTGTCATGAAATACAGTGTCCGTGTGACTGAGTGCCCCACCGCCCATCTATCTATTGTGTTCTCCATTGAGCGCTGTACGCATCATTTGTTCAGCACGCTACCCAAATAGCCTCGTCTACAAGGTCACGGTTTATTCCGTACATGTTGACGTGGTAGTTAGACACCCTCTCATGGGGGACACTCAGTTTCTTTTCTATTTTCAATTTCTATAGACTGTACGGAATAAAACATGACCTCGATTAAACAACTGATGTGTTTAGTAAAAGTTTTTCTACCGAGTTCTATGGACCTAGGACGCCTAATAGGCCCCTCTAGTTCTTGACACCGGCCACTTTGGGAAAAAGCAATTGGAAAAACGATTCAAATTTGGGGTAAAATAGCCAGAATAAACATGCACCTGGCAAAGAGGGGGCACTTAGATATAGTTCATTATGTGATATCATTACAGCGATATCACAACTAGATAATGAATTATTTGTGGCCCTTTTTGCCAGGTGCATGTTTATTCTGTTATCTTACCCCAAATTTTGAGTTTCATTATTTAGTTGTGATATCATTATAGGGATCACAAATAAATGAATTCGATCTGGCCCTCTTTGCCAGGTGCATGTTTATTCTGGTTTTTGCCCCAAATGTAAGTAATTGCCTAAATGTCAAAAATAAAAAAAATAAACAAATTAAATGAATTATTTCTGGCCCCTCTTTGCCAAGTGGCAATGTTTTGTATTCTGGTTTTATTTTGCACCAATTGAGCTCATTATTTAGTTGTGATATCATGGACAGCGATATCACAACTAATTAATGAATTATTTCTGCCCTTTTTTTTTTTTGCCATGTGCATGTTTATTCTGGTTTATTTTGTCCCCAATTTAGTTCATTATTTAGTTGTGATTATCATTAGAGGGTAAATCACAAATAAATGAATTATTTCTGGCCCCTCTTTGCCATGGTGCATGTTTATTCTGGTTATTTTGCCCCAAATTTAGTTCATTATTTAGTTGTGATATCATTATAGGGTACTCCACAAATAAATGAATTAATTTCTGGCCCCTCTTTGCCAGATGCATGTTTATTCTTGTTATTCTACCCAAAATTTAGTTTGTCATTATTGAGTTGTGTGATACATTAACAGCGATATCTCAAACTATATAATGAATTAATTTGTGGGGGTCCCCTCTTTGGCAAGTGCATGTTTATTCTAGTTATTTTACCCCAAATTTAGTTCAATTATGTGAGTTGTGATATCATTATAGGGTAATCATAAACAAATAACTGAATCTAATTTCTGCCCCTCTTTGGCCAAGTGCATGTTTATTCTGATTATTTTACCCCAAATTTAGTTCATATTAAGTTGTGATATCATTATAATGGTATCATAAATTTATAATGAATTATTTCTGCCCCCTTCAGTTGCCAGGTTGCAAATGTTTATTCTGAATTTCCCAAAATTTATTTCATTATTTAGTTGAGATTATATATTGATATTGATTTATCTCATTATTAGACCAAATGATCACCCGTATTGCAATTTTTTTGTTAACATGTGATACACCTATTATTGGATGAATAATTAATGACCATTTACTTGATGTACAACTATTACTTAACTTTCGGACCCCGGGCGTTTGGGAAATGTACACGTAGTGTTCTTCTGGCTATTTTCCCCCGATTTAGCTATTTACTTTATTTGTTTTGTGAATTATGGCAAACATGGTGAAAATATAATTGTTTAGTATAACAATTCAACCGTTAGAAAGGCTCAAAGAGAGCTACACATCCAT
The DNA here is from genome assembly GCA_023653785.1 of Ophioderma brevispina. Classification (NCBI taxonomy): domain Eukaryota; kingdom Metazoa; phylum Echinodermata; class Ophiuroidea; order Amphilepidida; family Ophiodermatidae; genus Ophioderma; species Ophioderma brevispina. Next base: position 63,661 of record JAMKCH010083340.1, read on the forward strand.
ATCCACTTTCACACGCACACACACACACGCACACCCCCCACACACATACACTACACACACATACACACGCGAGCTCGCACACAAGCACGTGCGCACATACACACTCACACCCACACACACTCACTCACACCAATACATACATACACACGCCTGACACATGTTTTACATAATTCCGTGCATAATTCCGTGCATGTATCCTAAATTAAGTAGAGACAATTTGAAAAGCTGCATGGTATGCAAATTATTACATAAACTTCAGAAAAATATTACAAAAATGGGTAAAATTGTATTTAATAGTTATGAGTTTCCTACTTTATTCAGCAGTATTGTTAATTCAGCAGTATGTTAGTTTATTGGTTAATCTATTTAAATTCAATACACCATTTTCAGGAATCTGTCATAATTTTTACGAAATTAAGCAACACAGTAGCAGAATGCACACACGCACGAGGTATACAATCTGAATTAAATAACAATTTAAGTGTTGCGTGTTCCTGCTGTACAAACACATTCAGCGAAAAACAAAACTGTCAAAGTTAAATTGATACATTATTGTGGATTATAATTTATTAATTTTGCCATTTATCAAATATTGAATTCGATATGAACAATATGCTTTGAGTCGTGTACGATTTTGTAGATTTCCTGTAGTCAAAGCTCTTACGTCATTATGGGAGTTGTAATAAGTAATGTACTACTTGAAAAGTGCGAGAAAGGAAGAAATGAAAAGTAGGACTTAGATGTGAGGTTAAAAAGTTAAGTTTGACACTAACAGTACTAACTGTTACCTCAAAAGATAAAACGTTACTTACTTAAGTTAAAATACAAAACTAAAAATAAACTTGTCGATGACTTTGACTCGAATGAATAATGCAAAACAGTCGATTATTTGGCTCAAATGCGACTTCCTAAAGTCAGATTTGGTGATCACTTTGTCCAAAACAAAATCCTGGACTTGTTCGGTGTAATCCACCAAAATACCCGTATACTTCTAAAATTTGCAGTAAATGGCAAAGTTAGTTCCAGGACGCATTGAAGAGTAGACTCGGTTCACGAAACAATTAAACGATTGCTAACGACAGGAAAGGCTTAGCAAAATAGAGTGGAACAAACTCTTGAAATACAAAATGAAGACATCCAAAAATTTGAAATAAGAAAATGTTCTTTCTTCAGTTTCAATAACTACCATAAAATATCTCGATTATTGTTCCTTTTAGTATGTACTTTGGTAATTGCTATTCAACATTCATCGGTATTTCATTCACATCTTGCAGATAAAGAAAGTATTCCGTCGAATTATGTTAGCATGCTATTTGGAAAATGATAAGAATTCGATCCGTCATCAGTAAATTAGTAGAGAATGCTCGCGGACTGTTTAAGTAGAACAGCTCTATTTTTTAACACTTGGTACGGGGAGAAAATCTCCACAGGCCCTGTGGATGTAAACACAGAAATTGACGGGTTTCTTGGGAAATCAAACCAAATTGGCTGCTAGTCTTTTGCTGCGATTAGTCTTATGCCCGAATTTTCTATGACCAGGAATGTTGGTGATATTATATCGCCATTTTAAATATTTTATGACACAAAAGATGACTAAAAGATAATATTTAACTCCTGGAAATTCAAGGGTTAAAGTGTGACTAAACTAGACAAGAGATGTTGTGGTTGAGAGGTGTACGTGTGAGTAGCCCAACAAAAGATGTAGGCGATTTTATTATTAAAATATTATCCTATATTTCATACCTTTCTCCATTTTTCCCTATGAGGGATATAACTTTAAGTGAGTTTGACTTCAATTCCTTTAATTATCAAGGACAATCAAAATACATATGCAAAATCGTCCTAGTCTATTTTAGATAAACAACCGGAAATTAATATTTTGGAAACGTACAATATTGATCTAGAAACACTACGGTGATGCATGCATTCAATGAAGATGACCACGTGTTGAGTGAGAAAGAGTTGTACTATTACCTCGTGCTCAGCGGCACAGTTCTCAAACATAGATTTCTGATTGTAGTATGTTTTAATTTTCTCCCTCAAAGTCGGGTGAGTTCGAGAATGATATTAAAAATAAGTCGAGATCTATTTTCTTGAATGACGCAGTTTCCCTGCGGGAATAAAACAAAAATATATTATTTGAGTTTTTCTGTAAATGGGTAGCCTGCCATTGAAGCTAGTTTTAAGATTTTTCTTAGAAGAGAATGGTGAAATCTTTGGTCCTTGAATCAAAGGGTAGTTTCATTTTGCACAAACTCAATTACACAGTTTCAGTTGGATTCCGCCATTTTCTCAATACTATGACCTTAAAACATTTGCAATGTATTATATGGATTTTGGGGAAAAGCATTGGTAATGGATTCTGTAATGAGATCCTAATTCGCGAAGAATGGGGAAGGTTTAAAGATGTTTTTTGTTCTATAGTTTGAAGGCTGAATCAGAATTTTTGGGTCGAACCTCGGGGAAATATGTGGAGAACATTGTAAAATAAGGGGGTAACATTAGTAGAGGGGGAATTTGAACTCAGGTCAAAATTGGTGTTTAAATGCGACCAATGATTTTGTCTCATTATAAGGATTATAAATATAGTTTTGTTTAGGTTTCCGACCTAATAGTGTTTAGCACGGCTACAGGCCCTGAAAAGGTTCTGCAAGGTCAACCTGGGCAAAATACTCAGATTTTTCTTGTTACTGGTGTCAAATTATTGCTATGGCCATACTGAAGCAGAAAATGTATCTTAATTCTTTGAGTGACAATCTCTGTAATACAATTCATTTCATATTTCAATTTGAATGTCATTTTTTGGTGATCCTATAGACCTTGTTAAGCATTTTTTCCCCACTAGTTTTACGCAACCCAATGCCAAACATTGTAACAATGAAACATTTGACACCAGTTTCAGACAAAATCGAGCACTGGGTAGAGTTTTACCCCAGGATGACCTTGAACCTTAATAGGTTTATACCCGTTTAACCTTATACGGTCAAGAAACCTAGTACAAACTATTACCTATTTAAATCCTTATAATGATACTATATGTATTGGGTATGCATTTTTAACACTGAATTTCTACGTGATTTCAAATTTACTATGTACTAATTTGGACCCAAAAAAATTCTGATTCGCACCCTTCAAATTATAGAAAAAACATTTCAAACTTTCCCCATTCTTTCGAGAATAAGATTATCATTTAATAAAACCTACTAGTAGGGAAGATGCATGATATGAGGTCAGGAGGAGAGTACGCTAAGGAGTCAGGAAATCAATTGAGATTCCACTCTGAAAACACAAAAATCTGTTTATGCAGGTTTGACAAAATGTTATTAAAACATGTTAAACTATTAAACTTGAAAAAACCCACCACCAATGAAAGGGTGTTAACGGTGGGATCCCACGATAAGCTCTTGCGTTGCATAATCACTGGTTAGATGAGGGTGAGCGGAAAATGTTACCAACCATATAAAAGCAGGTGTCTGTTGCGAAGGAAATGTTAGAATTTTACCAGTATTGTAGAGTGTGTCACAATAACTCCACCGCCGATGGCGATAAATTGTCCGCCAAAATGCTATCAGCACCGTTAAGTAATCAATACAAAAGTTCATGAAGAACCATTGCATATAGAGTAATCCATGCCACAAGTTGTATAAGTGACATATCAAAATTACCGACATTAAATCATTATGAGACTTTCAATGTGAACCTTAGAATGACACTTTTGCTACCTGATCAATAAACAGGGTTTTAAGCTGCGCGTGGGAAACAGGTGGGGGATACAAAACCTTTTTTGAAAACTGAAAGTTAATTGGACTTGTTTTGACAATTGTCTTGAATAGACTATACATTTACGTTAACACGGCGAGGCGTTGTACTGGACGTGAGATTATTGTGGGCACGTGGGTTCCAGTGGATTAGAACGACCCCAACGACTCATGTAATCTGAAGGTGGTGGGTTCGAGTCCCGCTAGGCCATAAGGTGTTCTGCACTTGGGCAAGACACTTGATTCAACTTTCCTCCTCTACCCAGGAGTGAAATGGGGGAGCTGGTCAGGGGAAAAATGTTACAATCTAAGTGCTGATAGGAGCTGCGCTACGATTGCGCCCTAGTTGATGACGCGAAATGATTTCTGATGATGTCTATGAACAGTTTGTAATAATAATTGTCAACGCCATGATGCTACGGTGAATGGTACCTAAATACCTGGTATTTATTATTGTTAAAATAGACGCAACCATCAGTCCCGCTCTTCATTTTTTTGCGATTTATTAATGGATATTGTCACTTTGGGATTCGTTTCAACATGTAACCAAAACTCAGCGTGTTGTTCAAGTTCCCTTTAAAAACGTTTCAGGTCAAAAGCTTTTAAGACAATGTTTTTCCAAACGTTTATGAGACCTAACATTTACCATTGTTATACAATTTTAAAAACACTGGAAAATGTTTTGAAAATGTTTTGCAATTTGGGCTTGGTTTATCAGTGTTGGTGAGGCTAAAAGGAGACTCGTAATAGGCCTTACTATTTTGTAGTAAAATACTATCGTCTTTGATTATAGGCCTGTACAGATTTAAAAAGTTTAATGAAACGTTTGTACAGTGAATTTTACATTTTGGAGCTCTACAAAGTGTATATGGACGATGTCCTTAGGTATGACCTCTGACCGACATGACGCATGTCCTACGACCATTTCCATCCTTATGCACTGAATATGCCACGTGCAATAGGCATATAGGTGTAGGGACGAGGGCGGTATGTAATGTGCCTGTGTTAGAGTTTGATTCATGCACGGGATAGAAGACACGACAAAGGTGGGACCTTTAATACACACAAAAAAGCTGCCGTGTTTCACATAGGTCATTTTTGTAAAAAAAAAGCATTAGAACATCTCTTTTTGCCGAGGAAGGAGGGAGGGGAAACATGAGATACACTTTTAACTTTTTGACCCATAGCTAAATCTTGCATACATCACTGGATAGTATTTTTTTCTAAAAGAAAATTCATGTAATTATCATGTACAAATAACTACAAGATTTAAGCAAACTGCTAACATCGATGCCTTTCCGATTAAAAAACAACCTGTTAACAAACGCTAACACAAATAGATTGCGTTGATAAAAAATGTTAGCAAACTCTAACAACAAAGACATGCCTTTGATAAAAAGCTGTTATCAAACTGCTAACGACTAGCAGCATTCCTTTGATATAAAGCTTGTTGATAAATGCTAACAACTAAAAGAGTCTGCCATTGATAACAAAAACTACTAGTAAATGACTAACAACTAGCAGAGACTACTTTGATAAAATAGGTTAGCAAACTGCTAAACGGAATACCAGTTCTTCCTTTGAGATCAAGCTGTTAATAAACTGCTAACTAAAAGAGTCTGCCATTGATAACACACGTTAGTAAACTGCTAACAACTAGCAGAGGACTGCCTTTGATAAAAAACTGTTAGCAAACTGCTAACGACTAGCAGTTTCCATGGATATAAAGCTGTTGTTAATAAATTTAACAATAGAAGAGTCTGCCATTGATAACAAAACTGTTTTAGCAACTGCTAACAAGTAGCAGAGGCTGCCTTTGGTAAAGATCGTGCTAGTAATCGGAAAAAGGCAAGCTCTTAATTACATTAAAAAATAAGTATAAATTAAAACCATATTAGTATGAGTACTACTTCTGCAGAAAAATTCCCCCCCAAAAATAATATTAAATTCAATACCTATGACCTTAAATTGTGACCACACTACAGGCGATCCATGGACTGACATCGTTCTCAAATGACTTTACGGCTTTGTGACTCGGAGCTCTGAATTTTTATGGAGAAAATGAGATTGCCAAATTGCGAGTCACACAACAAGAAATGTGTTCAGCAGTTCGTATTAATTCAAAGGAGTTTGAAAGATATTTACACGGCTTTTGTCCGGGTCTTTAATTAACATGGTTTTGTACATAGTGGGAATTCCGTATTTAAAATATTGCCAATCCTCGTTCATGTCTTCGCACGTCGATGTTATAGTCAAAGACTGCAACCGAAACCCAATTACGATGGTGTTGTAATGGTTTCACTGCATTGGCTACTACTAGTACGAAAATCAGGTTGACTCTGGAGCGTTCACACTTACTTCCCTTTTCACAAAGATTGGGCTTATCGCAATGAAGGATTGTGAATAACCGGGGAGTAATCCTTGTTTTGAAGATAATTGGATATTCAGATATAGCGAAGTATTCCCTATTTCAAGCTTATGCAATAGGTCTATAGATGACGGGGTGACCTTCAATGTTTAAAAACACAAGTTAGTATCGTGGGTCCACGACATGTTAGAGTGGGAAGAAAGAGTATGTCCCATCTAGTTACAGCATTCAATAGCTTATCACGCCCGATTGAGCGCGGACATTTAAAAAAGCACAAGCCTGCAGGTGCTCCCGATACTGCCGGGCAGTGCTTGGTTCGTTGCCCGGCAGATTGAAGTCACAGTCAACTCATCTAAGAGTATACCCCACCTTACTCATGCGTGCCCATAACAAAGGAAGTTCCCGTGGTGGTTAAATATCATTCAAACGCGTGACTCCAAGAACTTTACGGAGAAAACTTCAGAAAACCGTGTGCATGCAGATGCACAATACGGTAATGCAGTGAAAGCGCCCGAGCCCAGCTGTGTTTCAGGAATGCGAACCGCTCATAAGTTCAAAGTCCATTCGCACCGAATCGGTCACATTCTTACACACTGGGCGTGGGCGCTATCACTGCATTACCGCATCAGCATCTGCTTGCACCGGTTTTCTAAACCTTGTACTTGTGTTATTGTTCAAAGTATGACATCCGATTTTGGTGGGCTATTTAAAAGTAATTATTAGTAGCACGTGGCATATTGTTCGTTGGAAGTCGTAGAGGACTCTGAGAGAAAAAAAATAAGATGTTCAATTGTAGATGTAGTGCATTGGACCAAACCAGAAAGTTTGAGCATCAGAGGATATCGGGTTTTGATTAACCATGTTATGTGTCATCATTTTATTAAGTTGACTTGCTGCCTGGCTGCCTGTCCGCCTCATGGCTAGTTGACTTCATTCTTGTGTGTTTGGCAATGTTTTGAAAAGCGTAGGCATTACTTCACCCAATTGCTATTGAATATTTGGAAATCATGTAGGTTTTGTACTCTATAGACCTGTTTCGAGATATTGATCTGGCAGGTGCCAGGTAGAAGAAAAGGGCTGACAGGCAAGTCGGGCAGGCAAATCATAACATCAGTTACTTCTACAACCCGATATCCTCTGATGCTCAGACTTTCAGGTTTAGCCCAATACACCCATATGTCTCCGGAGTCCTTCTTTAACAGAGTTTAGGTTGTCGTTGTTAGGATGTGCAACATTACAGAACATGTAATGCCTCTATTTTGTGGGCTCAAAAGCTGTTACATGGTTCGCACTTTCAGCGCACTTTCTATTGAGAGTCATTGTATACAAACGAGACTTTCAGGTCCCCAATAATATTAAATTCTGCCAAAGTTTGTACAATTGGAAATCGTTTACCGATTTGATTCTAATTCATCCATTTTTACAAGAAAAAAGTATGCAAATTGTTTGAAAATTAACCTTTCTTGACTTGTCTACGTCCTTGACCTGGACATAATCTTCTCTTAACGAGATTTTGCCCTTATGGACATTGAAGGGTAGGCTGGCTATGCCACTGTCCATTCAATTGATTTAGTATGGTGATTGCCATCAATATTCTGTCGGTTAGACTAATTCAAACAAAGAAACTTTGGCGACACTAGGGCTGGTATTCTGAAAACTTGAGGAGTCTAAGGACTTTAAACCTGGGGTTAAACCAGGGTTAGTCCTACATGAGTGGACCTTTTTCCTTTTCAATATGCCACTAAAGGTTTCGTTGTAACGGCGTGAGAAAAGCCTAAGGAGGGTAGAAAGGGGCGATCCATGAGGAATTTTCCTCACCCGTTTCTTTTCAATTTCATATGTTGAAAGGAAAAAAAAAGCGTTTGCTACTCATGCTTAGGACAACCCCGGTTAAACCAGGATTCAAGTTAAAACCTCCCTCGTCAGAATACCAGCCAATTGTCTATGCTTAAGTATAATATCACAGTCTTGTCGCATATCTTCTGCGTTGAGCTTAATATGCGAAGCACCTTGAAGTCCAGGTTTGATAGTACATCGTTGCTCTCTAAATGCAAAAGAGTGAATTTCACTCTTTTAGAGTGACTACAGGGCCCACACCTTTCAAAAAACTTTTTTTAAATCAAATTTTCTCTTGATTATTTACAAAATGATAAATTTTTATTATTTTTTTACATTATCGAGAAAAAATTTGAACAAAAACATACTCTTCAAAGGGTTTGAAATTTCACTCTTTTCGGAGTTGGCCCTGTAGTCACTCTAAAAGAGTGAAATTCACTCTTTTGCATTTAGTTTTCGGATTTGACGTTCCCTATGAATCACAGATATCATTGCAAAAGATGAAATATTAGCTTGACAAATTGTGGTCCTTGAATCTAAAATATTGTTTTAACCGTTTTTTTCTCTCTTTCTGTTCTCTCTGTACACAGATATGGTTTAAAAATCGTCGTGCAAAGTGGAGGAAACGAGAGAGGAATCAACTAAACGAACTCAAAAACGGGTTTGGCGCCCAATTCAACGGACTCATGCAGCCATTTGATGATGGACTATACTCTGGGTATTCATACAACAATTGGGCGACTAAACCAGCAAACCCATTGGGCTCTAAAGGGTTTCCTTGGTCACTTAACTCTGTCAATCCTCTTTCCGTATCCAGCCAGCCAGTGTGCTTCAATACCCAGACTTCAATGAGTTCTAACTTCTCGCCAACACCGGTGAATGGTGTTGTTAGTCAAAATCTGAACTCTCTGAATAACCCGGCAACAGGAGCCACACCAGGTTGCCCGTACGCATCAGTATCAACACCCCCGTACATGTACAGAGAGCCTTGTTCCAGCAGTATTGCGTCGTTGCGATTGAAAGCAAAACAACACTCAACTGGTATGGGGGGATTCAGTTATCCAGTTCGACAAAGTCCTACATTATCTGCTTGTCAGTATGCAGGCATTAATGGTCCGGCATAAGATAAGAACTACCTATTACAAGATGACATTCTTCAATATTTAATGTTCAACATATTTAAATTCATCATCGCAACTCGCAACGGAATACTAGGAACCATTCTAAGCTAATGATTTCACCGACTCAGACAACATGAAAAACAAACTAGTGTCAGTGTGTTAACCCACACTTTGTTTCTAACTTTAATCATTCAACACTAAAAACGGCCATTTCATATGAGGTTAACATTCTCATAAGACTGAAATAACGTAGAATTTTGATGGCTAAACAATACTAACGAATTCTTCATAACCACTTCTCCATTAAGGAAAGATACTTTCAAATGTGTCTGGATCGGGTTTGGAATCAGGTTGGCTAACAAACGGCTGGTTAAAGAGTAGACTGCAGCGTGGCAATTGTTAAGAAATGATAAGCATGACATGAGTTTTCCGTGGTGTTAAAGACATCCATTTCTTAAACTTCTTGAAGCCTTTGTGCGTATTTTGTAAATATTCTTGTGATATGACCCACTGGTACAAGGCTGAATACTGAACATCTATAAGGTTTCAAAGTTAAACTGTTAGTAGAATATCTGATCCGTTGGGTATAAAAGTGATTTGAAACTATGGATCAAAGAAAATGACGTGACCAAAGTGTTATTCATCTCTATATGTTATTCATCATTTTATGCCCAAATAAGGAGATTTTTTTTTATTTTCCCTGCAGAAAGTAACATATACCAGGGTTTCGACAAGAACCTGAAAGCAAGCAAAGTCAGTGTTTTGTTTTGCTCCTGTATAATGTTTTGATTATTTCTTGTGTATTGAGATAAAGTAACATGATTGTATATCATGTGACTGAATTGAATTGAATAGACATAGCTTAAGATGACGATAATGTGATATTGTGATAACAAAGTGCATTAATACATCCAGTTTCAAGATATTTTTTTAATTTCTGAAATGACATCTTCAACATTGACCCGCTTCTAGTAGAAGCTTCACAACAAATTCCAACTCAACTTGAAGCAGGTCAGGACACTCGGCAGGCGAACTGACTTCATCCGTTTAAAGCTCCTATATCTGCTGTTGTAAGCCCTAGTGCTTCCCAGTACAAGGTCAAATGTCAAATCAACAAAAGCCAAGAAGAACAGATGACATCATAAGGCATGAACTGAATCAATGTGACATGTAAGGCAATTCCAAGTCTATCCTGTAACGTCAGACCAGATAGTTTAACTTCGTTCCTGTCTGGTATGTCAAAATGCAATTGGCAAAATTTGCAAAGAGATCCTAAATCGGAAACCAAGGGTTATTTGATTCGAAAATAAGCACGGAAGCTTTACAGGGGAGCATAATATCTCATCCGTTTCACAGATTTTGATCATAATTTGACGCGATTTGCCAATAAGCTATTCAATTTGTTCCAGCCCTCGTGTGATAGCCCAAGATGCCAAGAACGAGCCATAAAATAAATATGGAATTCGAATGGCTACCATCGGTTTCGTGCAAGTTCCCGAAAAACAAATTAATTTTCTAAAAAGGTTACCGTAATTTTCTCCCCCGGTATGGTTATTAACATGATTAATATGATTATGAATGTGTGGGTCGCTTGATCTGATAACTCCTTGGTTTTGAGGTAAATTGAGTTTGTATATAGAATTAGGTATTTAGCTGGTAATTGTCTTGGCAGGTGAATGTTTGTAATAAGTACAACCTACTTTGACTGTACACATAATACAGGGCATGTGTCAGTTGGGTAAATATCTACCAATGTTTACTGAAGCTTTTCTAACATTGTTTTGGACTGAAATCACTTTCCTTTGAAGTCCAAATCAGTAAAATAAGTGTCGTTTTCAAACCACAATCATGGAAAAAATTGTTGGAACACTTTGTCCGATTTAGCATTTTAGGGAAAGAATTGGCCCCCTCTCCCCCAAGGCAATGTTGATCCGAGTCACGTTGTCAGCAGCCTAGCCTCGCAAGGTCCCCCAACATTGGTTGATGGGGGGGTGGTTAAGGATATGGTAAAGGGGAAGACATGTGCTTTCTAATGAAGAATGACTTACCAAATTCCGATCTCAGTTGGAACATGGGATGATTCAAATATATTCCATCGAGTGTACCAACTATTTCTTTCCATGATTGCAGTTTGAGAGATCTTACAACTGATTTGGCATCAATAGTCATACCACTGTAACATTCGCAATATAACTTTTAATGAGTGTGTTGTCTATAAATCTAAACAATGTGATCATTTCTTTCTTTAGATAATCTCTTTTTGGTTTACAAATATCCTTATGTGTTTTATCATCTCTCACATTTAGAGGGTAACATATGATTTACGTCTGGTATACTTTAGTTGCATTACCTAGTAGTACGACTTGTAGATTATGCAACACACAACATTCCTCGCATGGTTTTTTAATTGAAATCCGGCTTCCTTTTTCTGTAAAAATATAATCCGGGTGTACACAAGATTGTGATAGAGATGAAGCATACTTTGGATACTATGATGCTCATTAATAATTTTCGTACAACCCTACCAACTTGAATACACGTGGTGGTTGAGAATAGTTGTGTACATTACGTACTTCTCTGCTATCATTGTCTTTACTTGAATAATCTCTCAACACTTTTGGATTCTCGTATAGACGTAAGGACGTAAGCTGTTGACTTATGGTTTGTAATATTACATACAACCATCGGCCCATTAAATACTTTGATAACTTTCCTAGTTTAAAGTGAATTCTTTTATATGGCCATTATAGCCTTTCTACTCCAAAAAGTGTCTCAGGAATTTTGAATTCAAAGACTTAACCTGTTAGTGATTATCTATATTGTCCTATAAAACTTAGCCCAACTGTTTGGCATACTCGTATGATACGGCCCACAAATTTCCCGCCAAAGCATTATGTCAGGGAACGAAGCTATCCTTTTGTAGGTGAATGTTTTGGCGGGAAAACAGTGGACCGTATAATAATTTGTCAGCCTTTTCTAGCTCGACTGTACGTGCGACTCGATCTGATCTACTCAAATTAATGGCGAAAAATAATGAAATTTAGATTTAAATCTGCCATTTCAAGGCATAATTATGCAATTAAGTTTGCCAAAGATATGGAGGTTTGAACATTTGGAAGTTTAGGTAACTATAACATAATTTTCATAATTCCCGGTGTCATTTAGAGAGTTCTGTGATGGAACACTCTTAAAAGGGTCTAGTCGAATTCGACTACAAACCATATTAAAAGTTAACATCATTTGGGTCAAATTTGATACGGCTTGCGTCAGCTTTGACATGATTTCTGGTCAAAATTGACTAGAAATATAGCGAGATCTGATTTTACTTGAATTCTAGAGTAGTGCCCCTCTGCACGCATCATTTCTTGCTATGATAACCAGTAGCCTCGTCTACAAAGTCACGGTTTACGGGTTTATTTTGTGTATGTTTACGTGCAAGCTGGGGCACTCAGACAATGACATCCAGTTTTTTACACCAGCAGTGGTCTGAGTGTATCAGATCGGGTTACAGTATATGGCATGTATGAGAAATATAATAAAATTATATTCCATTCATAAGAAAATTGATTGGTGATATTTTGAACAGGCAGACTGCCTTTCAGTAATTTTGTAAGTGAAACCCTCGTTGTTAATGATGTTATCGCACACAAAGACAGAATTTTGACCCAGTATCTGAAATAAACAACAAAAGGTAACTTTATTTACTAGTGGCCTTATAAATTTTATCACAGAGACCTTATTATTACACAAACGTTGGGCTAGCCCACAAAATTATCATTCGCAAGCAATTAATAATATGTATATATTTGCGCTGCTTTGAAGCTTCTCGGCCCAATCAGAATGCCAAAAATGAATTTCATTGTCTACCAAATTTTATAAAAGACCTCGAACATAATATTTTAAATTCAATTCTCGTTCCCTTTGAATATGCTATTCCTTTTGAAATTGACAGAATGATAATCATTCTACTTGGCCCGTGTAGAAAATGTCAGATGAAATTGATATCCACCGATATGACTGAAGTATATAGGTGCAACCTGAGAATGCCCTTTTATATATTAAACATCTCGTGCTTATCGGGTGCCGTTGTGGATATTCTTGTACAAGTATAAAGTTGTACGTGCACACCACTTGCCAGGTTTGTTCCTGCATCAATGGCGTCAGGCTGCTAGCGTATTTTGTTCTACTTCTGTACTAGTTCTTGCCTTTCCTCAGACTTGACGCTGCATCATACCTATTTCATGTAATGCGTATAAGGCTATATCTACATTACACATGTAACTCTACAGGTACAACGCTACTTCTTCCGTGCATTCGCAAGTTACTACAAGTACGTGCAAGTCACTGCATGCACAATGCCAGACTATACTTGTGGCATGTATTTACCAAAGTTGAAAGTTACTTTCTCCATGTACTTGCACACCTGTTAAGCTACTTGTTACATGTAGTTGCTACACGTAATTGCAAAGCTACTCGTGGAAAAAGTAATTGTTAAGTTTAATGTTTTAACTTATAAAACTGTAGGTTTGATTGAAAAAATATATTTCTACTGCATTTGGATACCTTCAGCTTCAGTGTATATATCTGTAGTGGGGGTCATTTCTTTTACGTGGAAGTTCATACAAGGTACAACAACATTGTGTTTTGAAAGTAATCCATGAACCAAATCATTAGTTGTCGTTTAATAGGCAACTGTAGCATAACAATTATACGACTTCATGTGTCTATGTGACTATTAATCATAAACATTAACTACTCCTGTTCAGTGAAATACACCATTTTGTATCATTTGGTTCTTTCTTGCTAACAGTAATGGAATACTGTAATTTCACTTTCAATAAAGTAACTATGTTACCTGGTAAAGCATGATAAATGCGCCACTTCAAACGCGTATTTTTCATATTATCATAGTGGTTGCACTTTACCTTAAGTCACACTAAAGAAAAAAAGAAAATATCTTGAGCTATTGCCTTTATTTTGAAAATAATTATCTAATTTTAATAATTTTTTGCATTCATAATATTTATATTCCAATTTGTCGGCTTTCAATGGAGATTTCACTATTGCTATCGCTTTCATTCAGATTATTACGTAATCTTAATGAAAGATGACCACGGTAGGCCTTATTATTGTGACACGAATTTCATAATAAGAGGTCGCCACCCTTTGATGGCTAAACCCAATACTAATGAAATCAACCAAAAGAGTATACAAATATTGGCTCTTGTAGATTCGGAGAATGGTAAAAATCTGGTAGACCTGCTGGAAAATAGTACATGACCGACGGGCTATATATTTTGCCATTTTTTGAATCTAGAGCAGTCAATATTGGTTTTACATAACGTACAAAAAAGTTTATGGCAACATTTTTCCTGTCGTGAAATACTGGGACATAGTAGGGATATTTTTGTCACGTGTTGTAGTATTCACCAATCAAATGATAGCAATATCTTTTGCATTATACAATTTCAAACATTTACCTTAATACCTTTAAAGCTTCGCATAATGTATATCTTGTAAACAGAGAAGTTGCGATAACTTTTTCAATTACTTCTGTAAATCAATCCAATCCTTTTAAAGTAAAAGTTCTATATTTTGTCATTGGATTCAACCGGTCATTTTAACGGACAGGCTGCGGGTAGATAACATGTGATTATGTCAGTATCTAAGCTAAAGTATTACATAAGCAACGTTTCAGCGTACTGGAGAAGAAATTCAATATTTATCAGTGCATTTTGTCAATCATAATAATATTGCAGCATTCTATATAAGTAGACTTTGTGTAAGGATAAGAGTTCCTTGGAATTAACATGTTTAATACAAGGAACTGGTTGAATATAGTTGGTGTACAAATTCAAGTTTCAGAGACGAGTCATTAAAAGGGAATGGCGAACTGACCAATAAAGATCTGTGTCTGACTTTTGTTTATCGTGTTATTTACGAGTACATAATAATACAAACATGAGTTATCGAACAAATATAAACACTTCTTAATAAAAGTTTTCCGACCACTCCTTTCCATTCCTTTTTAGGTAGGATTAGCGCACTGTAAATTAAATATTTAGGTTGGTATTCTGAAAGGGAGACTAACTTTAGACCTAGGTTTAAACCAGGGTTAGTCCTACATGAGTGGACTTTTTCTTGCTTCCAACATGCTCTAAAAATGTGCTGTAACAGTTGAGAAAATACCTCATGGATGGGCCATTCCGGCCAATCATAAGGAATTTTCTCACCTGTTACATTTTCACAGTATTTTGAAAGGAAAAAAGGTCCACTAACCCTGTTTTAAACCCAGGTTAAAGTGTAGTCTCCTTTTAAGAATACCATCCTTTGGGGTTAAACACCATCTAAACATTTTGTCCATAGTTTTAAATAATTATGTTTAATTTCTAAGCATTTCAATCTCTTTCATAGAACAACATAATTATGCATTTTATCCCCAGACAGTGTTGTGGTAGAATCAAGTGTGTTTAGCAATTAACATACTTAGAAACCTAAACACTATTTTGTTCATACTTTTTAAACATCTCTGGAAATATTTCTTACTAGACTAACGCCAGATTATGCATGACGGAAGAAAATACATCAAACGTAACGGAGTACTAGAGACTAGACTGTGATCTTACATTGCTCTCTTACATTGAAACAAACCAAACCGGTTTGTCCAGTCAGAATTGTCCTACTAATTACGGTAAATTACCCATGTGATTATTTGATTTAAATCCTTTCTCCCGATTGAAAAATTGTTACGCTTAATTGATTACTGAAATGATCTATACCAAGTGATATCTTCTTCAAGTCACCCAAGAAAGAATGGGTTTGCATATCACATTTTTGAAATGATATTTTCTTGAACAAATGGCATTCTATACTGCCTTTTGATTTTCTCTTGATTTTCTGGCTTTGCCAAATTTTCAAGAGTCGTATGCAACATTTGACAAAGTCAGATAATGGAATTCAATGATGGTGATGAATTAAGGTAGATTCAAAATGCCATTACTGTCCAAACTTCCATTGAAAAAAATACGCCCTGATATTTACTGCTTTCAGGTGTCAAGTAACAACAGTTATCTGTTGAAACAATGCTCGGACACCAAGAGCATAATACATACCATTGACACACTTTCAATAAGTTCCCGTAAAATAATTTCCAGAAAACAAAATTGGCAGACATT
The DNA here is from genome assembly GCA_023653785.1 of Ophioderma brevispina. NCBI lineage: Eukaryota > Metazoa > Echinodermata > Ophiuroidea > Amphilepidida > Ophiodermatidae > Ophioderma > Ophioderma brevispina. The sequence goes on from JAMKCH010083340.1 coordinate 79,919, forward strand.
TTTGAGAAATTGGAGTATAAATATGAAGTAAGAAAACCTATTGCCTTCAATTTTAATATCAAAGTGATAATCCATGACTTTTTGATACATTGCTAAAACTCAAGCTCACTGAATTATATACACAGTTCTTTTCATGCAACACTTCACAATGAATTGGACTGGATTTATGAAAAATAACTTTAAACCTGGAAAGAAATCCACGATATATTCAGAACAATATCTAACCAAGTTTACTACATGAACATCCCATATTCAGAAATGCTTTCTGACATTTAATCATATACCTGCCAAAACAACAAATAATTGATTTCTCAAACTCGTATAGTTATTCTTTAATCTCAAATCTTGAGGGGTGTTTCCATATGGTCACCACATTTTTCATTGCACATTTTTATTTAACATTATAATAGTAAGTGTTAGGGTTAGGGTAAAGATGAGGGTTGGAGTTAAAGTAAGGCAGGGTTAGGATGGTTGGAGTTGGTTAGAGTTAGAGGTTAGGGGGGTGAAATATTCATGTAAAAATAAGTGTTCAGCAAAAGTTATGCCAGCTAAAGTAGTGTCAGCTCTATGGAAAACAGCGATCTCAGGACAACCCAAGTGGCATTTATCAACATACACAGCATTATACTTACCGGCGTTCCAATGAAATAGCAAACATTCAATCTAGTTGTTCAGGAATAACATTGGTTCAAACTCTCTGAACTTGAATGTACAACATAGGGGAACAGAATGAAACATTTCAATAATAAAATAGTATAATTTATAATAATAATAATAATAATAATTTCCTAATATTGATAATTTAGGGGAAATTAGAATTATTAATTAGGTTATAAGAGCTCTTATTATTATTTAAATTAATATTCATACCTTTGTATTCCACTTCAATTGCATAAATAATATTCAGATCCTTTGCGGAATACAACGAAACAATGGAAGCATTACAGGGGACACAGGAATTTCGACTTAACGCCAACTTCAGTGCATAACAAAAGAGATTTCGCCTTAGGCTGAAGTAGTCATATAAATAATAATAATAATATAACTTAAAATGACACTTTAGGGAAAATAGAATAATCATTATGTTTATAATGAGCTCTTATTATTAATTAATTAACAAAGGCGAACTCGTATTTACGCGATGCGTAAATATGTCTCCCCGCCGAATTTCGCGATCGCTAACATGCGATAAATTCAACTACCCCCTCCCGGCACCCGCAACACCAAACACCCTCCCCAAACACCCTGCAAACAACACCCGCAATACACCCCACCCCCTCCAGCAACCCGCAACACCCCACCCCTCCCAACACCATGGAACACCCCCTCACCAACACCAAATCCCTCCCCGTCACCCAAACACTCCCTCACTAACATGCCCACAACACCCTCCCCTCCGCAACAACCCGCACACCCACCCCTCCCCAACACATCACAACCCCAACACATCCTCAACACTCAAAAAAAAACCCCCCCCCCCACAAACCCCTCCCCACAAACCCGCAACACCCCACCCCACTCCCCAATACCCCGCAAAACCCCACCCCCTCCGCAAACACCTTGCAAACACTCCACCCCACCCCAACACCCCGCACACCCCATCTCCTCTCCAACACCCTGCACACCTAACACCCCACCCCAATCATCACCCCTCAACATCCAACTCCCTCCCCAAAACCCCGCAACACCGACCCCGTCCCCAAAAAACCCGGACCCCTCCCAAACACCCGACAAACACCCGACCCCCGCCCAACACCATCCGCATCCACCCTCCCCGCCCCCATGGCATAGAAGTATCATGTTCCGAAGGAATTTTGCCTATCCGACGTAACATTTCAGAGAACAGCAATTACGCATATTTAATTAGTCATTTGAATACCTGACCGCATATATCACATACTTGCAAATTGCCAAAAAGATTGTGCACCATGATTAGGCCTTTCATGGCAACGCCGGGAAATTTTGAGTAAGTATCCGATGTACCCGTTTCAAAAATCTAGCAAGACGATGTTTTTGATATTAATTAGCTCATTGCATACCAATTTGACCCACAAAATACGCCAAAATTAATCAGGTCGAGAACTCTTCAGCCCGCGTCTTCACCAGTTAGAGCATTTACGCCTTCGGAAAAACTCCAAGAAAACTTGAACAACAAGACTGCAGTAGTATAATTTTCGTTAATTATGCCAATTAGATACGTAATTAGCATATTTTATGCCCAAAATTAATCAGGTCGAGAACTATCAACCCGCTTATTTCCAACAAAGTTATTACATCATTGCGCCCGTACGGAACTGCAGATAAATCGCATACAACGGGTTAACATTTTTTCACGGACGAACGGACAAACGGACGGACGGACGAACGTGTGACCCGCTGCTCATTTTCAGAGTCCCCGTTCCGAAACTCCGTTCGGCGGGGGACAATTCATCTTCATATAACTTTGTTATTCTAGTGGATTACCCTTTTAATTTGCAAAATTAATATCCTATATTTTGTTATACAAAAAACGGAAAAACAGCCAAAATACAAAGGGATTACAGAATAAACAAAAGCTCATTTCGCCCTAACCTACTAAGCATATCTAATAATAATAATAACTAATACTAACTAATCGTGGTTGGGTAGTTGTTTTTACCAAAACCAATGCATTTAGATTGTATTACATCCCAACGATGCTTGTAATTAACAGGGGATTGGCCCGTTTTAAAACAAAAAATTAAAATACGTCAAAATGGATGCCAACTAAACCACCAGTAATTTTACGGTTTTGTTTGTTCGTGTTATTCATATCAAGAGAGTTTCTCTAAATATATCAATCATTGTGGTTAAAAATCTGTTTTTGTTGTTCTTCTATCCCAAGACAATCTAAACAATTACAAGATACACTGTATAGAAAATATAAAGCATCCCTATTGTCACATTATATAGAACCAACTCGATAGAGAAGACCCACCCCCCCAGTATAAGTTGACAAGGATGTTAACTCACCTGAAGCTACAGACTACTGCAAATACGGCCGAAAATTGAAAAAAACCAAGGGGCATTGACAAGAGCCATCTGAAACATTGAAAATGGTGTACGGGAAGATTACAAGACAGACAGGAAATCCCCCAGAGTACAAATATTAAATGTTTAATAGGATGAAATGAATAGGGCAAGGGAATAAACAAACCACGGAACAAAATGGTTGGCCGTAAAATGTTCAGGGGTTGTATATGGACATAAAGGTAGAAAAGAGCTAGAGAATTCTCCATCAAATAAAGCAGGAAGACACGCATTTTAATGAAGAAGAGCCAAGTTCAGTAATTCCAAGTATTTCGAGTGGGATTTGGACTTGTCAAGGCCACTGCACAAAGAGTTGATAGGCGACGTTCAGATAGATGGTATGCGCAATGCGCGTACTTCATTGTATTTGAAGTGTTTTATATGCGGAATCGATTGAACAAAGAATGCCACGTCTCGCGCACCATGTACAAGCATCGAGTAGACCTAAACTCCTATATATCGAGGGGTTACTGCAAGAGGCCATTGAATTAACCGACATTGTCAGTTGAGTTTTTCTTATAAGTTTTATACCTGCCAAATCTAACACCTGGCAGATATTGCAGATGGGGCTTTTTGACCCTTAAACCTCGATATGTTCGTGCGCAGTTCCTTCAATATAATAGGCCTATAAAAGTAATCTTTTAAACGTTGGAATGCAAGGAATCTCCAAAAAAAAAGGGGCAAATTTTGAAAACCAAGTTTATTTTTTTAAACAATCAGCAAAACCTTCTTTGTCCTCCATTTTTTTTTCATGTAGAAAACTTAAATGTGATTTATATCGCCCAGAGTATGTACTCCAGATACCGGTTTCCTCATTTCCAACTAAGCTAGAATCTGCATTTATAGGCGCAGGCTTGTCTATAAAGAATACCTAAGGTTCAAGAGTACGTTTAATGGTATTTAAACTGATTTCTTAAGTGGCCTTAATTGCGTAAACAAGAATCAACTGAAATTTTAAAGAAGAAGAAACGTTATCTGGAGTGCATTGTTGGGTGAAATCATGGCTACACATGGTACCGAAAAAAAACACTTGAAGACCAAAAAGGTTTGGTAATTATTTGAAAACAATAATTGTTTTCAAAAGCTGGCCATGATTTTGAGGACTCTTGCAAATTGGCAGCATTGCAGCTTTAACAAGTATACTTTAATAGATTAGTTAATGCATAGAACATATAACCTCATTGTGGCTCAGGATCACCGAAAGTAAAGAAAAATTGTTACCACTGTAACGCATAAAGCAAAGATTGATGAAGTTGATGAAAGGCTTTATTTCATCGTGTTATAGATTTGGCAACATGTCTACGCACCTTTGACATGTAGAATGAATTTTTAGCCTAACTGTTACTATATTAGGATCCTTTGAAAACGATGAAGCATGCAATGCATGTCAACCGAGCAAACCTAATATCTTCAGTAATAAATTTGTAAAAATGAGGAAAAGAAATGGAAGAAGCGAGACGCTCAACGCGAAAAAAAAGTATGAAATAGTGGATGCGACAGTAAATACTTCGGGACAAATTACCTTCTGTTTTTATTTGATGCTGTATTGAAAAAAAAGAAGGAACTAAATCATGAATTAATTTAAATAATGCTGTTGCGCTTCTGTGAAGATGGAGAAAGTAATAAAAATAGGAAAATAATCCAGCATTCTGGTTTTAATTCAAATAATTTTATTTACCAAGATTAACAATCGAGCACTGAAACTGCAACAGTACTCTATTAAAAGGTAATTTGACACCTAGTTTGATCGATGCATGCTTCGGAATGAGACAAAGTTAACCAAAACGTTATAGCGTTACGTTATTGATATGTTTCTAAATAAGGACTTTAATCGTAACTATTTCTTTATTCAACTCAGCTCTTAAAAAAAAAAAAAAAAAAAAACACAAAACAACAAAATAAAAAACTCCGAGACATAAGTTACAACTTGCATTAAAACATATGGTTAAATATTTTACATCACTTTCAGCTCAAATTATGCGGCGTAATGTCAAGGGGTTTATAAACAATCAGGCTTCGTGATTGCAAAAGACATTGTATACGGTAAAAGAACATCTCAAATTTAGTTCAATTTCAGTCAGCACGGGCGTATGATTGTACTTAGGCTATCGACTGAGTTGTACGGCCTGTCTTCGTTGGGTAACTATTAAGTAGAAGATGGACTCAAACGAAGGAGGAAAACTCGTTAAAACCTGATTCATCGCCGCGCTATAGTGGATAGGGTTGTGGGTGGTATGGATCGCGCTGATGATGGTATTGAATAACGAACGTACTTTAGTATTATACATGCAAGGTGTATTGTACCAATTTAATAATTAAAAAAAACTTAAACCAGAACAGTATTTCATTCCAGAGTCATAATGGAAAACATTCGTATCGACAGCACTAGGGGATATCGCAATATAAATTTATGAACAATTTAAAAACGCGAATCACAGTTTGTTATTTTAAAATTGGTTAGGTGTATTATTTGATTAACATGTGATGATATGCGAGCTACCTTGGAACTGGCTATGGGTGTATGTGTACGTGCAAGATGGTGTGGTATTGCGGTTTATGAGAACGAGTTCCTTATTTTGGAGCGGAGTGTTGACGATGATCCTTCCGACTCAAAGATTCGTTAATTCATGTTTAGACGAACATCTCCATGAATGGCCAATTTATCTACAAAGTTATTTTTGTATAGTAAAGAATTTAATATGGTTCTTTCGTTGGAATCAAAATTCTTTAACAAAAAAGGAGCGAACAACAATAAACATCAACAATAACAATAAACCTTGGTATAATTATATTATTTTTTTGATACCGCGCTCACATTACTTTTACTACCATTGAAATAACAGCAATGTGTAACAACTGCGCTGCAATTATTTGATGATGATGAGATGATGATGATGATGATGATGATGAGTGCTGATGGTGATGATGATGAAGGAGAGCCAAGAACAAAAACTGGCACAAACAAAAATTGGTAATCGCCAAGGACCCATATCTTTTTATCTTTTTCTTTCAGTTCAGTGTAATCGAGTCATGATATATTCTTGTAATGAAAAAAAAAGATTGAGCAAGGTATATTCCCGCACTTTCATAGTAGTTTATCAATGTAAATGGCCATAGTGCTCTAAATACCTAGCCGTGTGCATTTTATTTCCAGTAACCACTAAACCTGGCGGACGGAATAGGATTGAAAAATCTGGTGTACATTCTTGCATGTCCCTACCTAAGTTAAAATGTCTGGAAATGCACCTTAGGGGGGAATAAATGTTGAAATCATTAGACTGGTAGCCAATAATTGTATGATTGGGCACCACACAAATTGCAACAGAAACAAATTGTTGGTGTTAATATACTCTGAAATATCCACAACAATATATTAAAAGTTCTACAAAATTAAACCTAGTGGAAATGTAGAAATATGGGGGCACAGTTTGTACAGGGGTAAAAAAAATTAGAATGTTCGATTGATTTAAATGATGCACCCAATTTATTGGGCTACTCCTAAGGTTTAAAAGAAGGTATTAGTTGCACTATCTACGCGTTATAGTCTTAGTACAATAGGATCATAACAGGTCAAGGTATCCTGGGGTTAAAATTCATAGTGGTCCGATTTTGATCTGACTGGTGTAAGCTGTTAAATTTGTCCCAATAGATAAAGTAAATTGGTAAATAGGATTCTTGTTTGAAAACTTTTCTATAAAGAATAACAGAGCTATGACTAGTGACCTCCCATAGACCCGGTAGCCACAGTCACATTTGCGTTCCAACTATGCAACGAATATTATAGACGGTCAACCAGTATGATTTCTTTCGGTTATTAGACGTGAACACTTTGACACCATTTTTAAACAACTATATATCTGAAAATTTACCCCACCCCCTTGTGAAGCTGAACCTATTTTGATCCATACCTATTGAACTACTTAACAACCTCAGATATTGCACTATACCTTTTTTTTTAATCCTGGAAATTACACGAACACGTTTGGCATACTATTTCGACTCGTTTTGATACTTTTCAATATTTTGACCCCTGTATAAACCTTAACTTACCCCCTTAAAATATATGTTCCCACGCCTTTGGATTTTAGTAGACTTTTGATATGTTGTTTTTCCAGGTTATTTCTCAATCACTTCTTTTGGAATTGATTCGGTTGCAATTAGTGTTGGTTAAGGCATCATTCATTTTATTTTGACTGGCCTGGTAATTTTTTCCTCCCCTTTCTCCAGTAAGCCTGCATTTGGGACCGTTAAATTTGAGGCAATTACTTACGCTCGCTCAACAATTTTATATCGATTTGCCCCCACTTTTATGCGTACGGACTTTGGGAGCTTTTCTCGTGCAGAGCGTTTAGATATGCTGTCTTTTTGGTGAATATCATAACTAAAACATTCTGGTCACCATATGGTGAAAATTTGCTGGTAGTTATTGTATTTTCCTCCGTCCCGGGCCTCCGTTTGTGAGAGTTATAAGGGGAAAAGAAACGTGCTCAAAATTGCCATTTTTTTCCACAGACTAATGTTTGTTGCGGAGACCTCTACACATGAGATAGCCGGGCCTGAGTCGCCGATTGAAACACAGGAAGTTGCTTTTCGACCTTGGCAATATGCGGGAAACATGCCTACGTGGCAAACCTGCTGATGCACATTCCACACGATGTTCTATTGTTATAAAAAAATTCCGTTGACTTGGACAATAAGGTGAAGCCACATTGTGCATCGCATGTGGATTTCAAGCTGCGGCTAATTCACGGTGCGCCAGTCCCGCATTCCATTTTAAGAGGTCAGTGGTTATGAGTTGGCGCTAACAATGGGCGACTCGTTTTATAATGCTCCAACACGATGTCGCCACAACATGTTCTTCATCAATTACTTCTACTGAATGGCAATGGTCCAGGATTTCTGGAGACTAAATATGGCAAAACCGAACTTGAAACCGAATTTTGTTATTTTGGTTCTGAAGGAAAGATTATACCTCAAGAAGTTCACTTGTCATTTTAGTCCAAATAATTACATAATTGACGAAAAGCTCGATAAAAAAATGATCTTTAAAGAAAGGGCCCTGCCTACGTAATATCGGAAATCACAAACTATCATTGCGGAATCATTTTTTTTTTGTCAAAACCATGTCCGTCCCATACACCCTAACTTAGTTCTGTTGAAGAAATTTGAGGGCAAAACTAAAACAAAAACAACTCTTATGAAATCTCGATATCGAAAACTGGATTTTGCTTATATGCGAGCATTTTAATCAATTAATCCAAATGCACATATATGGCTTGTAACACGAGGCGACTAGAAATGCGCCAGCATACAATGTCAATCATTTTGTCATGGCAGTTAACAAAAGTTAGAAATACGGCAATTAGAGTCAATTCAAGTCCATATCTTGGGTTGATGATTACGGGTCACGGCCCTTTCACGTTCAATTCTGGTACATTAAATTTGATTCAAGGAAGCTCGACCTGAATTTTAAAAATCCCGTGATGAAATTTTGCCAAATACAACGTCTACTCCTACTTCTCCCCCCCTCCAGTTTCCAATATAAAATGCATTTAAACGCCGTATCCATCAAATAGTATCAAATAACACAGAATAAAGAGGCGGGTATAAGCAATCAGCGATAATTTGCAATTGACCCATTTGACCTGATTTTATACGCGGACAGCCTCACTCATCAATAGGCTAGGCCCTCGTCCGGTACTGGTTAAGTTGTCTGTGAATTGGCCATTGAAAAGTACTGTGAACTTCAAGCAAGAGAAACAAGTGGCTAAATGTCTGCTTGTTAAATTACTAAATAGTATTCTTATTTTTTTACTGTCATTGTCGACGTTTGAATGCTTAAATCAACCTAAAAAGTTCAACCTTGTTGAGAGCAGCCCGCGCATTTGTTCCCTGAAAACAAACAAAAAAACGTATTTAAATAAGTGCATTTTCGGTGAGATTCAAATCAGATACCTGCTTTTTTGTACCCCACCACCCCTGCTCATCCCTTCTTCTTGTCTCTTCTACTGAGGCCATGTATCTAAGGTTGCAGAACGAGCACTGACTTAACTAGAAGTTCGAGACATTTGTCGCATCTCTAACGAGAAACACATTTAATGAAGAGTGCATGAAATTACCGCATCTAGAATCGCGGTCACATGTTAATTACCTTGACAAAATACCCATATTCCTGCAGGAAATGAACGATCTATTTTACATGTGCATCTTCCCCTTCAACTACTTCAAGATTTCCAGTAATCACGTGGTTACCCCTAACAGCACTGAGTGCTACAAATACTACGAGCTGACCTGATACGAGTATAACGATTCGTCTCAACTACAAGAAAAAGGGAAAAAACCCAGACAGAAGTGAAAAAAGAGGGTGCATTTTCTCCACTCAGTGCAGTTAGTATTTTGTATTTGGTACTGTAAGGTAAAACATAGTCCGTCGTTAGGGTTAAGTTAGGATATTTTTTTGTCTTGGCGGTTGCTTTCGTGTAATGGTTCTTTTTTGTTTTAATCATAATATAATAATAATAATAATACATTATGCGTATTAACCACGTTGGTCATGGCGCTTCAAAAACATAACAAAACAGGTAAAAAATACTAAAAAAAAAAGTTTTGAGGAGTTTCAGTAAAACACAGCATAAAGTGGCTCGTCGGAGTGACAATAAACAACTGCATGGTTTAATTAATAAGGTTTTTTTTTTTTTTTTAAAAAAAAAAAAAATAATAAGGCATTATAGACCTTAACGCCCATTTAACACCGGTGTTAAACGGAACTATATAGGACGGGCCTCCTTTGACATGTTTAGCTGGGAATACCGTTTGTCACTAGTAAATGTCATCTACGCAGTTGGACTCAGTAGTAATTTTTACTCAAGTCGGAAAAACGAACCTATTATTGTTCAACTTGACAACCATGTGATTATGTTTATAGGAAGCATCTCAAGTATCTACAGTTACGCTGTTGTTTATTCCATGCAAAATTCTGTCGCTATGTACAAAATACATTAAGTCTCGAATTCACGCTAATTACCTACTCCACAATCTCAGTCACTAAACCTTATTCATCGTGAGTTGATTAACGTTGGATTCCAGTGTCTATACTACAGTGTCCGTTTACGCCTACCACCCAGCTGTCTCATTGGTGCTCTCCTTGATGCTGTATGCACATTTTGTTTTCAGCACTGCACCCAAATGCCTCGTCTACAAGGTCTATTTTATATGGTATCGAGGACCTCCATCATGGGGACTCAGATTCTGTATCACCATCATTCCGCTTTAGTATGCCGGTCAGGGGTTTTATGCAGCTGCATGAGAGTGCCTTTATTCTCGTGTGACACGTACAATGTTGTGTTCAAGGACCAACGTGCGAGTTCTAAGCCTAGAGCCTATTTTTGAACTACAGAAAGTCCGGCGTTACTGTCGACACAAATGGAACTGAAAATGAAGTGCGTGATGTCGCGCGTATTCGCACTTGGTGCAGACGAGCGCGTAACGAACTCAGATAATTTCAATTCTCAATACCACATGACATTCTTCATTGCTTCATAGGAATGGGCAAGAATCGATATTAGGTCTACATTGTCATGGGCGTATTGTGGAGGGGATGAAAGGGTTCTAAAAATTACGAATTTCGTAGCTGTATATGGGCTCAGTTGCACCAAATGGGTCAAAATAGGTCAAATCGCCTGACCCCCACCAGGCCCTGGCCCTCGGACCTCCTATTTGGACTGGGATCGTACGGCGGGTGTGATCCTGGATTGCCCATGGTTGTAGGAAACTTTATTGCTATTTAGAAGTTTGCAATTTTGTTGGCGAATTGGCAATATTTTTAATTGTCTAAAATCTTCATCATATCTCTGGAAATATACAAAGCTCTTTCATAATATCAAATTATATTTCGAACTATGGTCAAAACACTTCCGACAGGGACTTCCGATCACATACTGCCACAATTCTATGAATTTAAAGACTGAATCATTAAAACGGTAAATACATAAATTCATGTTCATGGTATTTGGTGCATTTGCTGGAAGAGTTAATTGAGCAGTCTTGCAGCACGCTCCTCTGTATTATCGAAATGTAGTCTGTCCCGCATGAAAGAGTTTGCTCTGAGAAAGTGGGACACCATGCACCAAACTGTGGTTAATAGGCACACACATTGATACTGTTATAATTTGTCGATAATTTGCCAATTTGTCAACACTAGTTGTAGTTTCAAGTTCACCTGTATCACTACCCCGCCCTTGTGAATTTCGGCTTCCCTTGGCGGCACTTTCAGATCTTTCCCTTTTCTTACCGTGAACTTCACCGTTTCACCCCGAATCGACCTAATTCTCTCTTCCGGCTAAAATTTTCTGGTTATGAAATTAATACTTGCTAGACCCACTGACTACTTCCACATAAGAACATTGGAAAACCAGGTCGACTTGGCCCTACTCGTCGCGGGAATCTTTCCGCACGATGCTTTAGATCCAACTTGTTTTTCTGCTCGTTTTCTGACCAAAAAAGTACATCGCGTCGTCGGCTTTGGTAATCGAATGAGAACGGCAACGTGTTGGCATGGGCGATATGACCTTTTGACCCCATTCTAAATGTTCCCAACTATTTCCGGTTGATTGAAAGCGATACGCCTATGGCAATACCAGATCGGCCTCCCCAGTATCTGAAGCAATACACCATTGTTGGAGCTCTATCTTAGGCGCATTAGAAACTCGACAAGTGGCCCGTGGTTTTTGACAGCAGTAAGTGTTGTACATCTGTCATTGTCTCAGCAATGCGCAGTTTATTCAAACAGTTTACCCACAATTATAAACCGTTTAAACTTATTCAAGTGTTGTAGATTGACAATACTAATTGTGTGCGTTTATCTGTCAGTGGGCAAGTTAGCCGTGTGAATTCAGAGATTTTCAACTTGGGTGGTTACTCCACGCTACTCATGTTAATCGATGGTGGATGTAACAATATGTTGATGGCTAACGTTTCGGGTCGAGGGGAAGGGGCGGTCTTCAGCGGAGCATTGAACTTATAAACTAAATAGTCAATGGATTAGTTTGCTTGTCTACTGTGTTTTCATTTGAATCTAAATTGTCTCCTTCTGTCAAAACCCTTCAACTGCATTCCAGTACATGTTTGTCACTTGACATAGTTATTGCTCTAAAGTTAATCAGTATAAAGATGAAACTTATCATTATTTGAACTGCAAAACGATAATAAAGGCCCTGTATCTTTAGGGTTCAATCCCCGATTGTCTCTCGACCTGAAATGTCGGCCTCCACTTCAGGTTGAACTGTGATATAAAATTGATCGGAAACTTATATTGATCATAAGCAATAGCGCGCCTTCAGTCTTCTTTTAGCTTATTGGCTTATGTTCAACTCCACCCCAGTTTTTGATCGCCATCCGTGTATAATATGTATGAAACTTGACCAGGGATTCTTTTGAGTAATTATATGGCAAAGTTACTTTAAAATATTTTAAGGTTTTATGAATGCCTCTGGAATAATTGTGGCACTCGTGACTTAAAATACAAGATAAATATATGGAAAGCCAAAACTTTTGTTGTTGTTGTTGTTGCAATCTTGAACTCAGTTATAATGTACTGGTATCGTATCGTAGAATAACACGTCTCTGTGCATAGGCCCTATATGTAATAAGGCCAAAAAAAGAAAATTATTTCTGTAGCTGAAAACCCGGTGTAAAGAAACTGAGTGTCCCCCATGAGAGAGTGTCCTAGCTACCATAGCAAAATGTACGGAATAAACCGTGACCTTGTAGACGAGGCCATTTGGGTACAGTGCTGAAACAAATGATGCATACAGCACTCAATGGAGAACACAATAGACAGAAGGGTGGTACACTGTAAACAATTATTACAGTGCAATTTACAGTAAAATACAGTGTAAAAAACTTACAGTATTTGAGTGTAATTTGGAAATACAGCAAAATACTGTAAATTTTATGATCAATTTCCAGGCCTGTAATGACTCAATTTAAAAGTGGAGCCTTTATTCGAATTATAATGAGCATCAACATTATTATACACAATTATGAATTTTCAATTACCCGATTAAGTACTAAAATTGACCCCAAAAAAACTGTAAATTTTACAGGAAAATACTGGCAGCAATTCTGCCAACAAAGTCCCGTAAAATTACATCTTTTACAGGTTTTCATTCAAATTTACTGTATATTTTACAGTTTGATGTAATATAGTTTACAACAAACTGTAAATTTTACAGTATATGCACCGTAAAAATTTGTTAATAGGCCTACAAAGTTAGGGTGTTCGTCAGTGCTTTTTTATTCTCCACACATTTACAATCTGTATAATAATTCACCAAATATATATTTTTTATATGTTTTGATTAAATTAATTTTTACTGTATACTGTAATTTTTACGGTAATTTGTTGGCAGAATTGCTGCCAGGATTTTCCTGTAAAATTTACAGTATTTTTTTTACAGTGTAGGACACTCAGTCACACGGACGCTGTAATATATGACACCGGCGCTATGCGTTTATTTTCGTTTATTTAAAAAGCTATGCGCTTCACTGTTTTTTTTGTTTTTTTTTTTCATTTTTAAATGACTTTTTTTCGGCCGTTTCGCGGCCAAAATTTCCTTTTTATTTTCTTGACCAGTTAAAAGATTTTTTTTTAAAACCTTCAAAAATGCACTAAAATGTGATTTTTTACAACAATGCCAGTGGAAAGCTGAGACAACCCTTTTTTGGCTTAAGATACATTACATTGGACGCAACGAGAAATGACCAATGCATTCTTCTGACAGAGTGATGAGGGTTAAGTTGAAGTAACTCATAAGAAAGATAATTTGCGCCTACCATGTATATTACTTCGAGTAAGAATGAGTAAGTAAGTTAGAACTGAAGAATGTTGAAAAGAAAAATATCATATAATGATATCTTTATATTTAGTCTGTCCATATCAAGCTTACTCATGATCGATCGAAAACAGTAGCCAACAGACATTGAATTGTCTCATGTTTACTTGTATTTACCCAATACGTTGCAGATACACAAATCCATAGTGAGGCATTTGGTGCCAAGCAGCATGGATAATCTAGTACATAAACTCTTCTGTCTTCAAGGCCATCCATGTCATACTCACCCATTTTCCATCTTCATTGACGTCTTCTTTCTCATTAGTGTCTGATATCACTACCAATGCGCATGCATTGATTTTGATGATTACCATGAGTTAATTATCGAGCATGTTCATAAGATGGCTTTCGGATTGATTAAGACACCGAGATTGCATTAATACCATTTAGTGGAGGATAGGTGTAAGGGTATTTAGATCAAATATGGTTTACTTTATAATGATAGAATTTGTGTCGACGAAACATTTGTAAACCAGAAGAATACCTAAATAAAAATCGTGCGTGTCGTATAAATTTGCAGTTAAGCGTTCAAGCATTAATATGGAAGCAACTCGAGAATATTTTCACACAGATTTCTCTTTTGATTACGGGTCAGTCATAACCACATCCGTTTTGGGAACGTATTTCCTTGTTTAGATAGTTTACCGACAAAAATATCACTGATATTCGGCATTTCATTAATTTATTGAATTAACATTTCACTACCTTTATAGAGGACGGACAACCTCTATGAAGAATAATTTCTGTTTCCTCTATTATTTAGTGAAGTTAGAATATTCATGATGACGCTAGTATAAGGCACCTATGGGCGGGCGCGCGCGGCGTATATTATTACTGGTTTTCGACAAGATATTTTGACGAAGATCACTTAATAGAGAAAAAAGCGTGAACATGGCTTGATATAAACAGAATCCATATTAACTATCATTACTCATTATTCGCGATAGAACTAACCTCTCTCATCCAAACTTTGTCAAAGACATTTTTCTGAACTTGCTACAATTTACAGTGTGCTTCAACAAATTGGGAGCAATAAAAGTTTATTGAAATGGTCAAAACGGCTTCAAGATTTACAAGTTCTCATACCAAATTTTGTCAGATTCCGTGGGCTGGTTTTGAAAACAGAAATACTTTGCGTAACATCATTGTGATATCGATCATGACCAATCGATATTACTAGCAAGTAGCATTTGTTGTGCATATACAGCTTTGATTTCACAACCAAATATTCGATTCCAATGAAATGTTCCTGTATAAAAGTAAATGACAACTACATTTTTTATTCAAAAATATGGAAAGTCATTTTTTAACTATATAATAACACTAACAAAACCCGTCATATGCTGCGATGTAACCTGGAAAACTTTGGCATCAGTAAAGTCTTGGGGTCTTTTCTTACAAACATAAACCCGGTGTGAAAGTTTTTATAGTCCGCCGGACTCACAGTCCACCTACAACGGTAAAGAATAGGGCACTCGATTCAGTTGACCCTTCACGCAACATTAGTTTCACGCTTTATTCCGTTGTCGTCTATGGAGCACGGACTATCGCTCCCGGCGGACTATATTTACTTTCACACCGGTTATAACATTTTTATATAACAGTTTGACAGAGTATTATAAAAATATTTGAAAAAAAATAGTTGAAATGTTTTCAGGAAAATGCTTTCCAAACATTTCCAAACCCAGACAATTACATTTGTTTAGCATTTTGAAAACTAATAGAAAAATAAGCGTGCCATAGCAATCTTACACCATATCACAGTAGTTTGGGTTTTTTTTTCAACTACTTTCTGACAAAAACAAACTTTCTGAACCAGACAATGACCAAGCCAGCCTAAGATGATAGAAATATCAACTATGGAACCTATTGCCCAATTTGATAAAATGTAGAAAAAAAAAAGAAATGGGCTTCATTACTTTCTTAATACAACGCATTATTTCCCCCCTTAAATTTAAATATTTTGCCTCATGATTAGAAGATAATATCTATTAGGGCACTTTAAAATCCATATACATAAATCATATTTGACTACTTGGGACTTTTTAATAGTCATTATATCTATTTGTTGTGGATTCGAAAAACCAACATTTCAATATTTTCTTTCCAATCTCACTGGGCTGTTCTTATGGCTATATGAATGCTCTCAGAATGATTGTACTAATGCAATTGTTATCAAAGCTGTATTCGGTTCGAAGGGAAATGCATTTTTTCTCTAGTCTATCGCCCTCGCTCTTGCTTAGCCTTCCCTAAGAACCATAACCATTCCCTTTAATTTGGACGTATTATATACACTGTTTACAAGATGACAAGGGTTAGTCATTATGAATCCTATATATCAACCTCAGCATCTTTTTTTTGCATGTGTTTACCCCGTCTTACCCAATGTAGCTAGCTGCGACCCAGTCTCCGCTAAAGAGCAGAGGGCAGAACCAGCACTGTCATCACCTCACTGGCAGGAAATCCATTAGAAGTGAGGCACAACCAGGTTGTCATCGCGGGGCGGCCACCGAGCTCGGTGTGAGGATGTGATGCACACACTGTCCCTATTTTCCTACAGAGGGTCGCACGTACTTTCCCTCACCTGAAAAACACCACTATAGGCAGTAGACATAAGAGTAGGTATTCTGTCTACACAGGAATTCCTGGGAGAACACACTGGAAATCTCATACTACAACCCCCTCTTCGCGCATTCTCATCCATCAGGACAAAGGTTCAGTGTTGCACCAGTGGTGTGAACTCCGTACCGTATGTTTGTGCTTCAAATGATACATTATTGTCACAAGATCACGGTTAGAACCAAACGATTGAGGATCGATGGATTACTAGGGATGACCAATGGAATGGCGTGGTCAGTTAAGAAAACCACGGCAAAGCCACAACCTCAAAATTCTTTGAAGACAGGGAGCTGACTTAAGAAAGGTCAAACTTGATCCGATATAAAGATCAATTAATAACACTTTAGAGGAACAACAAAATCTTAAAGACATGCGATTGTTCAAAGGCGTCACCATGAAAAACAGAAATCAATCAGACAGGCTTAAAGCTCTAAACTCTACAAAGCGACAAAAGCCAGTCGATTATAATTGGTATCCAGCATAAAAATCATGATTTAACTCCTCTTCTTTAGTTCATATTACTAATCTTTAACACATTCAACCGAAAATTCGATATGGAGTATTCTGATTTAACATCTTGCATTGATTCTTGTTTAAACACGATGAATAACCTCAGTCGTCAGTTTTCAGTATATGCTTGTTTGCATATATATCGTTCCCTAACAGAAACCGAAACAAGATCTCCAAATCCATTTTTCCTTAAGTAATCATCGATTGTCCCAGAATTGGCATCTTTCTCCACCCTGCGATCTGATACATCATGCAATTTCTCACGCCCTGGGGGCAAGAGAAAGAGAGAAAAAGTGCAACGAGTTCACATTTGACAGTTCTGACAAGGCATTGAAGATCACAATCTTAGACTTCCTCTACAATTGTTTTCATTCCAGGTTTCATCCCCTCGACTCATCCACTTTTGCGGGATGTTTCTAGCATGGTTCGTTACTTATGCTTCCGAACCGTCATCGGGGAATCATGGAATGTAAATTATGATTGACCCTTACCTTAGTGCTTATGAATGCACTCTTGGAAGTTCTTTTTCTTGTAATGTGATATACAAAGACACTTTCATTCAACTGGAATGACTTTTTGTTTTTTAATCTGGAAGTTTGGAACTCCTATTTGTTTTCCCGTGATTACACTGATCGCTTTAAACAACAGGGAATAAAAAGTTTGGGCATCAAGCCAACTTGTAATTCCAGAAATTTACAACAAATTCACCTGTTTCGTTTGGACTGCATTCTGCACATGCTCGAGTGAACTACACTGTTATTCATGCATTCCGTTCACCATACATTCCATGAATGACCAGGTGGAGTACTTTCATCTGGTATTTCTTACACCTGTTTGATCTCAGTATACAAAAACTCTATTCGCGTCAACAAAGAATGTATGCCGTCACCTGTTTTTACCCAGGCAACATTCGAAGTATGTTCAGGTGGAATATATTATTATTCTGGTATTCCGATCCATTTCTAGCCAAAACAGCATGCATACGATTGCACAATTTCCCTCTGTTAATCTTGTTTATCACATGCCGAAATGAATCAAGACTGACATTTAATCTTGAACTCTTTTCGTGAAACCGTGGCTACTAAGGTGAGTTGGATTCTGAACTTTTTCCCCATTGTTTTTGTGTGGCTAATGAGAATTTCAACAAATCCATCAAAACAATCATTGCCAGTTAGCATCGGTTTTATTTTAGCATTTGGGAGGAAAAGAACGTCGACTCATTCTTCCTTTCCAATAAACCACTTCACTTGTCGCGCTGATGTTGGCTTGTTGATGCGAAACGTGAATTTCTTCGACACCTTTCATCATCTACTGATCTAAATCCGATGAATTGATATTAGAAGATTTGGTTAATTAAAGGCTTCATTTAAGGTATTTATTATACTTACCAGAGGACTTGCGGATAAAGGTCATAGGTTAGCACACATGCATCAAGTGGTTTGTATCGAAATGACAGATCTGTAAGAAGATTCATCATGTTTAGATTTATCATGTTCATCTAACAATGTTAAAGCCACCTATCCGACAAAACAAGTCTCTAGATACCATGGATCTGTCTTAAAGATTCTTGAAAGAACTAATCAAAAAAGGTGAAAGTACATGTTACCCGGGTGCGTCACTATTTGCTTGAAGTCATGCTACGCGACACCTCAATCAATCCTGAGGGATCGTTATGTGTAACCCCTTGTGGGGAAACTCCTGATGTTCTGCCCTAGTGCCTTTGTAGACAGTTAGTTAGAAGTCATTTCCTTCTTCGACAGCCTCATTGCAGATTACCTCTGGCATCTGGAGATGAGGCGGATGTCAAATGCAGCAATGTCCAGTTTTGTCCAGTCTCATTTCCAGTTTGTAATGGTCAAAATAAAGCACCTGTTACTCCCAATCAGAGCTTGTAAAAAGTGATGAATTCCTTGAGTAAACAAGAGTGGACATGATAGAGGTCTTTCTTCAAGAGTTTTTGAACCTACGTCAAGGTAGCTAAGGTTACATCTCTGTGTTGCATTTCTTAACACTCTAAGATCTTTAAACCTTCTTCTCTTCTGCTTCCGACCAAATAAAACACCATTATTCAAAAATATAATTTGATATTTTGGATACACAAAAGAATAGGGTATGCAAATTTTAACAAGCATTCAGGTTTCTGTTGGTTTTATACACTATAAGATCCAAGTTTGCATCCCGATCCCTTTGCATAATAAACATCACTCTAACAGTACACGAAGATTAAGAATGCTTAAGTAAGTGAGTTCTAGTTCTGACTTGTATTTTCACGAAGTTTGCAGAGTAACACTAGAAGATGAACATCATGTAGCTAGTGAACACGGATGATAAAGTCATCATCTTATGATTTTTCAAAAGTCAATATCTAAAACCATATTTTGTTAATGGTAGTCAGCCTTAATATGGTATTATCAGTTAATACCTATAAGCATGTTGATTGTAATTCTAGAAGCTCTCGCAGGTGCATAATACTTCGCGTTATCTTGATCAGATAGCTGTGCCGTGAAACAAGATGCTCTAATTCTCTGTGTACTTACTGGTATTGCAATTATTACATGTCTACCGCCCCCGATTATTCTACAAGATGTTTTGAAGCACTTAAGGATATTATATGTATTAAATTTAACCCATAAATCTAGTTTATTATAATTAATATAATCAAAGCATTGCTCTCCTGTCAAGTATGTGAACATGAGGAATGTGTGGTCCAACACATTCGCTTTAATTTGTCTGCTAAAAGATTAAACCATCTCCCTATAGAGGTTTTCCATACAAAGAACAACCAATCTGCTAATGAAATGTCTTATACTTCATGGACGCATGGCTAGGTAGCCGTTAATTCGTACATGACATTCAAATGAAATATGCTAAATCCAAATTCAACCTGAAGTTTTAGGCTATTTCGCACTACCTGACTACTAAAACATATTTCGGAATAATTTAAATGAAACCGAACATTAAAATGACGTTGATTATACAATGTCCATGGTATAAGTGGAGGTAGACCTTAAAATAAACAATAGTGCTACTACAATCTTCGTGACAAGGTCATGTAACATCACGCAAAAATGTAAACCAATACTTTGCATTGGAAAGCCTCGTAATAATCATGTCACAGGACTTTTATGAGGACAAATTACCGAGCTATCAAACGAGCTCCTGTAAATCATTACTGATGCCATTTTGAAACGAAAGTGGTGACCAGATGAAGGATCATTCCGTGACTTTGAAATCTTTAGTTTGGTTTATACTGCAAAACGTATATTACCGAAATTCCTGTTAAAAGTGTATGTTTTTTACAGATTTGAAACAGCGGTTTTACCGGTGTTAATACAGTAACTGCGTCTGCAAATGTGAAAATACAGACATTGCCTTAAAACCCAACCTCGTTCATAATTAATTAGTAAGGTGGTCTGATAGAGAGCGAAAAAAAATAATAATAGTTATATTAATATATTCCAGAAATTAAATAAAACGTGTCCTTCCATGTTTTTGTATGATATTTCTTCATTTTAATTCGCAAATATTAATTTCAATAAAAATAATGTAGGCCCTAAAGCGGATATCTTGCATAGAAAAAATATTCGAAAATGCTGATTTAAGCCCATACTACAACCATGTTTATTCTCTAAAAATAATTTTGACATTTACATTGGGTGAAAACTTCAAGAAAAATGAAAATATAGGATGGCTGTGACATCACTCCCACCCTTGTTGTACACCTGGCAATACTCCTTGGCAAAGTTCGTTTAAAAGCAGGGCAGCAACTCACATACATACATCATTGCTTAAATTGTTGTTCTCTTTAGACATATTAATCTGAAAGGTGCTACAACAACCCTTGTTGTGTACCTGGTAATCCTTCTAGGAAGTTTTCTTTTGAAAGCAGAATAGTAACTCACACACACGTGTATATTATTGCATACTATTGATATATTGATCTGAGAGGTGTAAGATGACCCATATAGCACCTCTTAGATCTATATGGCTATAGAAAACAACAAAAGCAATGATATGTATGTGTGTGAGTTGCTCTCCTGCTTTTAAAAGAAATCTGCCAAGAAGCATTGCCAGGTGCACAACAAGGGTGTCAGTGATGTCACAGCCATCCTATTTTATAATTTTTCTTGAAGTTTTCACACAATGTAAATGTCAACAATATTTTAAAGAATGGAAATAATTGTAGTGTGGGCTTAAATCAGTACGTTCGAACATTATTCTATGCAGGACATCCACTTTAATTTATATAGGGCCTACATTATTTTTCTTTCAAATTAATTATTGCATTAAATATCAAACCTTTCTTTTGTTTTCGTTGGTCTGTAAACTGCTGTACTTAATTCATAAAAGTTGGTCTGTCAACGGATCATGTCTGTGACAAAAACTGCAAACTTATGTCGAAGTCGGTCGGTTGTTTTACAGAGAAATTTTTACAGTGCTATTCTGGTTGTTCGTTTTCATGTTATGAGTAAAATTTTGAATTTCCGCCCATCATAGGCCTCTGTAAATAAAATCTTCAATATCTTCATGAAACATTATTATTGTGTCTTATGGTAAGATTGGGCATAATCAAACTACATTCATTACAGGTCACGGTTCTGATGATATAAAAATCTCAACATTTTTGGTGTAAGTTGGTGAACAAGGTTAAGGATTTCGTAATACCTCTTTAGCAGATTAAGGCCCAGGCTTTATTTTGGAAGTGCAGGTATGTAAAACAACGTTATTAGCATAGTAAAAGAAAACGTAGAAATAAGGCTAGTTATGTACACTATAAGCTACGCAAATGTAACGGGTGTGTTTGTTTTAAATTCGCAAACTTTTGGTAATTCTAGTGAGTACTTATCGGAAGCGAGTCAAGACAATTATACGATTATGTAAATAAACTTTCATTTTATTAAGCAAAGGTACACTTTGATGAAAGACCCTCAAAACAAAAATGTTATTTTTCTTCTGAAAGCCATTGCTTCCATCCTCAATGCTTAGTGTACAGAGAAATTGAATCACTGGGTAATGTTCATTTTAATGAACATTACCCTAGTGATTCCATTTCTCTGTAAAATACGTTTGCAAAATAGTATTAGGGTACACCAATATTTCACTTTTGCTGTGCCCTTGGCGACTTCTGCTTGGTGATCCTAAGCTGTTAATTGCCAAATGAATAACAGATAAGTTGTAGGAACTCTACCGAACATTCTTATTCAGTGGGCGTGGTTTATCATGTTAACAAGAAATTTGATTGGATTAGGTCAAAGCTCCGCCCATCCATTACTGGGTAATAGATGGATAGTGCGTGCAGCAATTACGCGGTGTAGTCTCGCGCCAACGGCGCGTTTATTGCGTCGAGCATTTCGCGTTGGTACGCAAATGCAATTTACGCAGCGTGACGATCACCGCGCGATGACTTTGGTTCTTTGGATTGAAACATTTGTTTTCAAGAGGGGTGGAATTATTTAAATGAATAAAAAAGAATGCTGTTAGAATATTTTTGACAAATAAATTATGTCGATAGAAAGCAAAAATTACACATTTCTAAATAAGAATGAGAATAAAAGATGAGATTTGTTGCGCCGGCATCCACCACTCAAAATATTGGATGCCCATCCATTATGACACCATCTAAGATGGCCAAAACAAAAAATCTCATCTTTTATTCTCTAATTGTTCTTATGGTTTACTATCTTCATTATGGTATTGCATAAGTTTTCGTGAAAAGAAATATATTTTTGCTATTTTCTTAAGTGAAAATCTGGCATGTTGGCAATTACTGGTGGCATAAGAGAATGCTGCTATAGTTAAAATCTTGCTAACTTGCAAAATATAGCCACCGGGCAGTGTTGAAAGGATAAGATTTGGCGCATTGTGCAATACTGTTTGCGGTTAGTTAACACCAGTAATACCCTAATACCAAAACCTTATAGTTACAGAACTGAATTTCAACCACTTAATACAAGGACTGAAAAAAATCCACAACACGTGGTTTACTTATTTAACTCGGTTTTGAACTTGAGAGGTTGAAGGTCAAACGGAAGTCATGTAGTTAACAGACCAATGGTGCCAGAGCAATTATGGTATTTTGACAATTTGTGAGGTAGAAACTGTGACGGGTTAACAACAAGTTGTCATCGCCGTCGCATTATATTATACCAGGTATATGTTCAAGTGGTTACGAGGTTAAGTTAATAAGGCGTCAAATTGATTACACGGCTTGCTATTATTACCAATAAATCTCACATTCAGTCACAAAATCTTTCAATACCGACCCTTTAATCTTCACGTAAACAAAAAGTTAAAGTTTTCTTACACATTTTTTACCTACTATCTTGTAATACTGCAAGTAAGAAATGTATGTCAATGTTGTCAGGTGTTTGGGGGCGCATTGAGATAATAATTCATTACTTAAATGGTCAGGCTCTAACCTAATTTGATTTAATTCATGTGTATTATCATCGGGCGATTAGTAAACCATCCGCCAGTGTTATCTCGTTACAAAATGATTAATCCACGCTCTATCTGCTAATGAAATTGATTGTTTTCTTTGTATACTCAGTAATTGATATTTCTCAATCATATCATATTGCTTCATCTGTAAAACCTGACGAAGATTAAGAAAGTGATCGGATGAGCTAGGTAAACAAAACACATCCCGTACACTTCCAAATTAATCAAGGACCAGTTGGGAAATTCATCTCGCCAAAAAATATCTTCAAATTGTAGTTAATAATATGCATAGTATCTGCAACACCTTTTTCTTCGAATATTTTGTATATCTGGTAGACGGTTGGATTTTTGTTATACAAATGTTTTAAAGATAAATATAAATAAGAGGTAAATGTACTCTTTATTATTGGTGTACTTGACAATAATTGGCATTGAAGGGCAGTCCATGATGCGTGAACTTGAGAACATCGTGAGCAGCAATCATCATTTCAATGGGCTTTCTAAATGATATTACCTTATGTGTCTGAGAGGCAATCCTCTCTTACAATGAAGTAATTCGGTGCTGTCGTTAACTTGCCCAATATGTCATGCATTTCAAGAAATTGTATTAGTCTCAACCCCAAAAGGTTGACTTCAGATTTAGTCATGTCTGCTGGAAAAAAAGGAATTATTATAGGAACTCGGAGTAACTGGCGAGCATTGAATTAAATAAAAAACGAAAAATACACGGTCTCGAATCCGGTCCTCTCGCTAACTAGGCGTGAGATTTACCACTTGACCACAGAGGACTTCTCAGTGACATAGAGTAAAATATGTAGAAAGAACCCAATTGCAGAAATTAAATTATAAAATACATAAAAAATCGGGTTTTTTTCTTATTCTCGCATTTTTAAAACTCAAAACATTTCTAGTATCATTCATAAGTCACGAATAGTGTTTTCAAAGAAATATGATACAATTCATTCTCTTTCTAGGAATTATGCCAAAACTATTATGTTTCTAAGAAATATACTACAATGAATTGTCCTTCTAAGATATTTAAGTATTACAATGAATTCTCTTTGTGAAAATTATACTACAATACAATGTGTTATACGATATATAATTTAATTTTGTTAAATGTTTAAATAATCCAAAATAAGAAAAAAACTTATTCTGTACTAATGTTTTAAGTATACCCGAAAACTTAAAATGCCGACATATATGTACAGGTAAATGTTGTTTTTTCTGTTTTACATAAGCATTCTTAGCATTCTTGGTTGAAAACAAACAAACCCAAACCATAGCAAACCAGTGCCGCGAAACTTGAATACACGAACAAAGGCACGTAACCAGGTTACAGTATCATGGATTTTAGTTAGATTAACAATTATCATACATCTTGTCTCCGTACTCCATTTACACTATGTTTGTAACTGTGTAATGTGTAGGTCCACGATTGATCACCCGTTACGCACACATCTTTATTTTTAGACAATAACATTAGCGTCCGGAATTGACAAAAACTATTTCACATATAGTACATAGTGACTAGGATGCTCCCCAGGTGTTTCCTCGCTGTGTAAACACTGATAGATGTTATAACCGTTAACTTAACTTAATAAATTGCCTGATGATGTTTCAAATGTACAGCGACCCTTAATAAGGAAAAAAAGAAAAAAAATAGATATAACATGCATCTGCTTTTTATAGATTTTATGAATTTTTGAAACTAAAATATTCCATGTGTTTATTAAGACCAAGGATAAAATTATGTTTTATCTTTTCTCTATTATACCAATAAATTATTTATTATTTGAAGTGTTTCGAAAGAAAAGCACCTTTACCATTTCCTTGAACCTGGAATTGCAACTAGATAATGCTCTTGTCTAAACTGGTAAGGCACCACATGTACCCGCTCTGGTCTATGTTTGAGATACAGTTTAATGTCGTTCTCACATGAATCTGGGGGTACAACCGGGATCAACGGAACATAACTGTTATCGTAATGTAATTGCCTCAACATGCAGTTTCATAACTTGTTGCCCCCATTTTGACGAAAAGTTGTACTTTTTCTCCAAACTATAAGACTTCGTAAAGGTGCAACAAGAGATTTCAAGCCATCCGTATTTTCCGTGGTTTCATATAGATTAGACTTTCAAAATAATTCTTTCCTTTCATTTGGCTACAGCAATGTCTTAAAAGTGAAAACAAATGGTGATTTTATATGCTTATATTTCAATATAAAACAGACTGAATTTCATATTTGCTTCAATAGGAAATGAGAAATTTCACAATCTATGTATGAGAAATAATTCTCACCTTAATCCTTTCATATGGGGATATGTTTGATAGAAAGCTTCAAATCAGTGCAAACAAAATCAGAATTTTCACATTTTAGGGACAACTGTTATCATGAATATGGGAACTAACGCGTTGCACCTTTAAGAGGAACTAGTAATGCAGTGATCGGGAAGGAGTTCAGAGAAGAGGAGAACGGGAAGGAGTTCCATAAGTACCCCCTCTTTAAAATACTACAGGAAACAAATTATTTTTTATTTATGGTCTTGCACTAACAAATACCCTAACCCTAAGGCAAATATATGGTTACTATCAATAGCTAAACAATTATAAAAGTGTGAATTTTAGCCTAAGCTAGGTCTTTCATCTTTAGACGTTGGTCAAGTCTACACGTTTTTGACTGTTATTGTAAAAAAGTTTAAAATTATTATTTTTTGCCACCATATTGGACCCAGGTACATGCCCTGTCCTTACGAAAGAATTTCTACACGGCCGGAATCTTACTCACGTGGTAACCTATGCCTCAGCTACATCGGCAGCTACTGTACACTACATATTGGGCTAGTTGCGATGCAGTAGCTGCAAGATAGGGCTTGCAAAGTACACCGTTATTAGGTATGCAGTGACGTATCTACTCTACAGTACCTACCTAATGGCTACTCTGTAGTTGTCCACTAGGTGAAGAGAAGGTAGACATGATGTGGACAATCCGAAGTAGACACGCAGCTACTTCGTATCTACCCCGCAGTTACTACGCCGCCATCTTGATAATAGACAAATTGAGGGCGCCATAAACTTGTTCTCTGTTTATCATTTTTTATCATTTTTAAGGAAAATCATTACGAAATTTGACTCGGGCATCACCAAAAATCCTCACATTCATGCACTTTAATAAAAAAATGAAAATATTTGCCTGTGTGATCTGTTTTTCGGAACGCTTTTCTGGGGTTCGGAATTTTTTTTGGAATCGTTCGTGTCTCCTGCGCAAACACATGGCCATGACGGTTAAAGCAACAGCGCACAATACGAGCGTTGCTACATTTCACGCATTATCGTGTCATTCCATAGCGAATCTGCATGGGTACCGCGTGAATACGCGACTGCGACTAAATGCTGGATGCGTATTGTGATCTGAATGCATTGGTTATTTTTGGCGCATTCGCGGTAAAATCCGGCAGAGGTAATCGTATTGGTGGTTCTGTTGTACACGCGGCTACACCCTGTGCGATCTTCTACTCCATTTCTGTGGATAAGGCTAACAATTTGTGGGATTAATTCCTGTTTTGAAAAAGAGGCTTTTATAGATGTGATTTTAACAGAATAAGAGGAAAAGATCTAAGGGATTGTTTTTCTGGACTAATATGACATGGTGAACCTTTCAAGTTTCATTATCATGATTAACATCATGCAACTGGAACAACTCCGCCTATCGGCGTTGTTGTTCCACTTAAGATGCAAGTTTCGCCAGCTTGGCATTAGAACATGCATAGAATACAGCTTTGAGGCAATAGAAACATGCCATCTCCAAATCATGCTGACTTAAGCTTGTAACTCGTAAAAAATCTGATAAAAGGTTTGTATGTCATGCTCGTACATGAATAATATACCCTGTGGAACTAGATGAGACCACAGAAAAATCTAGAATCTATAGAAGTTGAATGTAAACTTTGGGAGAAAGCAATGCTGCCAACCTTGTTTAGCCTATTGTTATAAGTCAAACTATTTAGTTGGGCTAATATTAAGGCGGTTTAGTGGGCATGCGTGAGGCGTACACTTATACGTGGAAAGTGTTACAGTAATGCTTTTAGTTGGATCGATTGAACCCGGTGTGAAAGTAATCATAGTCCGGCAGGTACCATAGTCCGGGCTCCATAGACGACAACGGAATAAAGCATGAAAACTAATGTTGCGTGAAGAGTCAACTGAATCGATTGCCCTATTGTTCACCATTGTTCCCGGACTGTGAGCCCGGAGGACTATATCTCCTGCCACACCGGTCTCTGTTATTTACCGTTTACACTGATTTCAGGGTATGGTGAATAACAATACAGTGTCTTCAAATAAAGAGAACCAGCTTTAATTGATTGGAGGTGTTTAGCAAGTTTCTCAGTTAAGACTCTGAGATCTCCATAAAGTGCTTTAGAGCCTAGCCTTGTTAGGAAGTACAATACTATAGTAATATTATCATATCATATTTATTTCCATTATCATATACAGTATCATAAAAAATCCAAGATTGAAATAAACTTGACAAGAGGTTCTGCCTAGGGTGCCTTTTTTATCATGTTTATTGCACAAAAAACTTTAAAATTAAAAATTTTAAGGAAAAGTGGTAAATATCTATGCCACAGTCCTATAACAATGGTGAACAATAGGGCAATCGATTCAGTTGACTCTTCACGCAACATTAGTTTCACGCTTTATTCCGTTATCGTCTATGGAGCCCCGGACTGTGGCTCCCGCCGGACTATATCTGCTTTCACACCGGTACGCTATAAAACCAATCCAT
This sequence comes from Ophioderma brevispina, assembly GCA_023653785.1. Taxonomy (NCBI): domain Eukaryota; kingdom Metazoa; phylum Echinodermata; class Ophiuroidea; order Amphilepidida; family Ophiodermatidae; genus Ophioderma; species Ophioderma brevispina. The sequence goes on from JAMKCH010083340.1 coordinate 108,218, forward strand.
AATCATGGTAAAGTTCGGAGATTGCACGATTTCTTAGTATCGGGGCTCTAGGAATGTTTTATATATAATATCGCTTACATAATTTAACTAAGCTATAATCCAGCCCAAACCGATGGAGTTTTGATGAATGTGGTATTTCATTCTATAGTTAACGAAACAACATTACCTTAATGTTTTATTAAACAATGTGCTAGCACATGAAAGCCTGTTACGGCAACCGTGAAAGTCGGTGGCTTTGCCATAGTTATTGGGATATCCATCTAAAATCACATTGCATGCCCCGAGCTTTACACTTCAGGGTCGCACAAAATAGGTGCGCCACGTGAGAAATATCCGATTGAACATGTTGAAGCAGTTTCATTATTTTTGGAATGAAGGGGGAAGGTGCGTGAATGCGACAAAGCAGTAATGACATCATAGAATGGTTCCTCGATGTATTGTTTTTGCTCTATGAGGAAGTATAATTTTCGCACAGCCCTACTATAAAGTTACAGACAATTGTCATCGACCGGCCTGCGTTGTCTATCAATCAAATAAGATGCGGCTCGTGATTGGGTTAGTGTACTTGGTATTGACTAACAACAAAAGACTTCCCCGCGGAGACCGCCAGCGTCAGCTACGCATACTTGAGCCAATCGTGGCACGTGATTGGCTAATTCAAAGATTACGTTGGACTTAGATTATGCAAGATGTGTCTAATATTCTGCTCTCAACAGCACGGACTGTACTAAAAATAATTTGAATATTCTTTAAAAAAGTTTTGTGCCTATCGTAAAAGCGCAATCCTAAGGTGCGAAATGAGCATGATCCCTACGTGCAAAATAACGAACGGAGACTGCTTGCGAATTATCGCCGTGCGTTTAGTGCACGAAAATCACCCTAAGCTTAAGATCTAAACTGTGAAGAGGCTTATCCGCAGGAAATTGTATATAAACACCAAGTATTATATAATTAAATTGACTGGAAATTTTAAAAGCGTTGATGCAAGTTCCCGCCAATTATCATTGGCAGCCAACAGCACAGGTAGGTGAATCATTGGAAGACGCATTTTGCGCATTTACGCCGTCTGCAAGGGATTAGGGAACCTAAATCATGCCATAGTCTATCAAGCGATTCAAGTTTTCCTAAAAATACACTCTTTTAAGCAATTTTATTTAAAATTGGCGGGCTTTATTTATTCGAGTGTATACGGCGGTCTGCTAAGTCTGGTGTTTGCAGGCTTTGTTTCAATTTGTCGCAGCCCAGTCTGAAGCTTAAGCGCTGTGTTGATGAGGATAACATGAGCTTTGATCAAATGCGCTATTGCATGAAGCACAACGGACTTAAGGAAAGATACAGTACAGTTATTTGTTTGTCGACGTGCCTTCAGAGAGAAAAAAATTAACTTTCTCCAGGAAAGGTTTCAGTATTTCAAAGTGAATCAACAGTGGGTCCATGTTCTTCAAGCACGTAGAGACGTTACCTAGTTTGAAAAGCCACTACTACTACTACTACTACTACTACTACTACTACTACTACTACTACTACTACTACTACTACTACTACTACTACTACTACTACTACTACTACTACTACTACTACCACTACTACTACTACTTAATATATAATAATATTAATAATAATAATATCTCTAAAAATCATGTTAGAGCAGAATTACATTATTCATTAAGTTATAATGAATTGTACTACGGGCTGTCTAGAGCAAAAAATACCTTAGAGACAGACCGTCGTAAAAATATCAAAATTTGGATAAATTTGCATAAATTAATATTCATATCATTTGTTATCCTAAACGGAATAAAGCGAAATACAAAGGAAACGATATTTCGCACAAACGCCGTAGTGAGTGAATAACGAAATACAATTCCACCAATCTACTACATAAAGTAGTAAAAATATTATTATTAATAATATTATTACTACATTATGTATAGTAATAATATTATTAATAATAATAATGATAACAACAACAATATGCATTTAATTAAAGGTTTCTGTTTCGTTATAAATGAACTGGCTTCAGATTGCATTAGAAGAACAACAAAAGTGAGTACGTAGTCAAATCTCAAATACAAACTGTAGATGGTAGAATATAGTTATCTTGCAATAATCAAATACGCATTTAAACGATTGCACTGTCAGACAAATATTAGGTAATCTTGTTCAACAATAGCAAACAAATTAATCTTATATTACCTATGCATATGATCAATATTATCAGTAATAAAAGGTCGACTAGAAATGATACCGTAAACTTTGGTTAACTTATCGATAACAGAAGTTTCAAAATGGTAAGTGTCAGATGCCTATGCTACCCTCATTGGAGAAGAATATGGCGCCGCTCTAACATGTTCGTACGCAGAGGTGAAGTGAATGTTGTGAGTACATGTACCACAGATGTAAAGAGGCCAATTAAGTAGAAGAAACAATGGTGTTTGATTAACTTTTCGGGATCAATATTTTTGTCTACTTTATTTTGTTCCTCATTCCAAGGAAAAGCCAAAATCCAAATGCAGATACAGTGTACCAATTCCGACTACTTTTGCAGCAGAAAGAAAGATATAAAAAAGAACCAAACGAAGCTTGTAATACTGATAAGAACATACGATCGGGATTTTAATTAGACTTTTCACAAGTAAACAATGATAAGCTTGTTTTCAGGCCCAGCCTTGATGAAATTCCAGACCACAGAGTGTGGAATAGCTGACTGGTTGGTGGCCGTTGAATGAAATATTTACGCGCTCTAGTGAAACGCTTTAATCCTATAAACGCGGGAATTCCGAGACTAGGATTAAGGAAACGCTCATATGATTATGAATAAACCAGAATCTGATTGCTCGTGCGGAAATTAGAAACAAAGCCAAAGAAACAGAAATTGCGTATCAATGTTAATTTGATTGTAATAAGGAGTGATTTTTGCAACACTTCGGTGCAGGTAATGCCAATGGCGGATTGCAGGCAATATCTGGATGGCAGAAGGTTATGCCAGTAGTAATATAACGACGCCAAAAAAGGTGGTAAGATAGGTTTTGTAGGATAATCCTTCATGATAAAATTTTCATATCTTATAAATCTGGAGATGAATGGCTTTTTGATTCCCACTGAACTACGTCTGCAATTTCAAGATGCCGCATTTTATCGCAATTCGAAATAGTATTAATTCATGCAAAACTATAGGCATTGTGCATTGGTTGGAACATTAATGATAAGTTGAAAAAGACAAGCGCAATCTGTCGTCCGGAAAAAGGGAAATACCACTTATTTCAGTGAATTTAAAGGGGCATTTTGTGATCCACAGCCTTGTCCCTTCGACTTACCTAAAAAGGTCGAGATTTTTATCTCATCTCAATCGTTGGCTTGAGTATAATGTCTATTCTTACGTGCAAATTCGATACTCTGGAAGAAATTCCCAATTTTGTATTTTCTGTCCGTAAACGGACAGAAATTACAACACAGTGGCCTATCATGGTGCACTCACTGTGATACAAACATTTGCTCATAACATCAAAACGCACCTTCAACATCAACTGAAATGTTAGAAATAACCTTTTCTCGAGGATATCTAGTGAACCATAAAAAATCCAGATGATGGGATCATGAAATGCACTTTTAATGTGAATACACCAATATCAAATGATTTTCATTTGATTTTGTCTTACTTTGATAAAAACCTTAGAAACGTCAAAACGATTGTATCTTCTATAATACGTTTTCTTTGGTAAAAAGAGTAACATTTGCTACCGATTTTTAATGGTTCTGCATGTAAATCAATTTTTCAAGAGAATTTGAACATCGGCGTTTTTATATAATTTGCGATATGATGGGAGCCAATTTCAATATGCGTTTGAAACTGAGTTGTCATCGGCAAATGGCGGCCAAAACACATTCACACTGGGGCGAGGACGAGCGCGTAAATCCCCACCGCTTAACCTGGCTTCACGAAGCTTCTGACCCATCCTAAGAGATTGAAGGGGGTCGAACCACTCCGTTGGATTGAGGTTTGCCCTGGCGAGATCGGACCTTTGATCTCGCAGGTATGAATTGACAACTTCATCCCCCGTTTTAAGGCAGGTTGCACCCGAAGAATGCGTGGCTAAGCGCTGGGTATATATTGCCGAATGAACATGTATTGTGACTGCACTGCATAGCGGCTGCTCATCAGCTTATGCTAGTCATGGCGCACCCCGTGTATTATGGTTGTATACGTGGAATACAAATGACAAGATTGTGTTTATTCTTTTAAAAGGATTCAATATTAATACGATTTTGTTCATTATATAAGTTAAATTGAATCCTTTGAAAAGAATAAACACAATCATCTCACTTGTATTTCACGTATACAACCATAATACACGGGCTGCGCTAAGACTGGCATGAGCTGATGTGCAGCCGCTATGACAGTGTTAACACTAAAACAGTAGTGTTTTAGTTGTTGGTGGTGGTTTTGTACTTTTGTGGAGTTTATTCTTCAGGTTTAAAATAACTTACATGTAAAACTGACCAGGTGTTTTTTGTGAGTGACTCGATCGACAACCTCGTCCACCCAACATACCCCATCAAAATTGAGAGTTTGGTATCAGAAGAAAGTCGATGTTTTCCTCATGTTCGGGAAAGGTATCCAAGTTGATGTTATGAACAAAAACGTCCTCAAATGTGAGGTTGGACAACACTAGCTCGCACACAAACTGCCCCATGTATCATGAGCCAATACTACTTCTAAATATAAAGTCGTATCTGCAGGAGAATCATTTTTGTGTTCAAATTTCTTTAGTTTCCTTGTTTTTTAAATTAACTCTTTCTCGGTCTGAATCTTTCACGCAAACACAACAAATGTGCTAATATCATGTAGCTTTTCCTTTAAAGTACACCCGTTCCCAAATATGGGGATATAGGTATCATCTTTCCGCACGCTAGTTACAGCTTAAGTTTCTGTATAAAGTCAGTAGTACAGCGCCATGATCGTATAAAAAAGACACCAAAACCATTTGAATGCGCTATATTGTCTTGAAAATCCCCCTCCCCACCGCAAGATAAAGATGATCTGCTAGTAATACTGTCAAACGGATTCGCGTAAATTTTACAATTAATATCAGATTGCTCAGGGGTCGACAAAAGTTGATAAGTGCAACCTAAACTCTACCTCAGGCTTGGCCAAGTTTAGATCTCTATACTCTCACCACCGCGCTCCCTAAAGCCAGACTTTATTGAATCATTACTAGTGAGTGAAGATGACCAACCCTCCAGGGTATCCTACGAACATGATACAAAAATGAATTACAGCGCAAAAGGAAAATCATAACAAATTGGCAAATTGGGAGCAGACAACCAATCACGCACTCTGAACGGGGCACCGGATGACCGCTATCAAAGGAGAAGAATCCCGGAGGAGGAGCAAACATTAGTGAGTCTGAAAACATGTCAATTCTCGTCAATTCTCGTAGACCGCCGTGTCAGGAACAATCCGGAGACAGCTCAACTTGTTGATGGGTCAATTTGCCGTAAAACAAGAAAGAGAATAATGTGATCGCTAAAAATAAATTATTTATGTGCTGAATTGAGGGATATTTCCATCGCATTCAATTTAAACATTTCTTATTTGAATAATGTAGTTGACAGTTGATATTTGGAAAGATTATTCAGCGAACGCTATGCACGAATTGCAAAGTAGAGAATGCTGCTTTTATTGAGAGAAGTCGTGTGACATTGTACTGGAGTGCAAAATACTTTTTTGTCTCACCACCCACTGATGTTATTGAAATTTGAATTATTATAAAGAATACGGGGAAAAGACAAGGTCGAGGGGAAAAAACAAAAGAAAAAGAATAACATGTATAAAATCGTCACTGAATTGTTAGTGAAACTGTGGTTCTTTTCATGATTACGACATTATCCTTTTCTCTATTTTCGTTGAAAACAAACAGTTCACCCTTACATCTTAATTATTTAAAACGAATCATACTTTTTATGTGAGCAACAATTGCATATGGATTATTATAGTGATTTATATAAAATCCTGTACAAGTAATGCGTACGAGAATTGTAAACATGGTAAACCAATCTTGTTTTTCCTCAGTATCGTTATAATGAAGCAGAAATCAATCAAAATATCTTGTGCGTTTGAGTTGAAAATAGTAAAATACGCTGTTTCTAGTAATACTTAAATCTCACTTTTAGTGGAGTGAACGTAAACGGGTTTGGCCTGGCTGACAATGGAACACTTTTAGGAAACTGAGAATGACGATTTACCACAATACCATTATTTTATTCCTTACCTTATTCCTTACCTTCTATTATGTTTAGTTGTTTGAACACAAATCGAGCACAAGTATTTTCAATCACAGACACGTTGGAAATTGCATGTAATGTATTTATTCACTCTTATATGTTAAAAGAATGTCATATGATATTCTATATCCCATGTACCCGGCAGTATATGACCATTTTAGCAGTCTCAAATTTAGTCTCAGTTGTTTCATGGAATTTGAGCGTGAAAGGGTTGCTTGGATCCAAATAGGAGACATCCTGTTGCCCAACTTACAATCATTCATTCCTCTTGTCATCTTTAGGGGTTTCCCGCCCGGAAACTACCTGGATTTCCACACCTCTACCTTTGGGTGATTGCACTTTCGATTATCTAGTTACTAAATATGTAAAAACGAAAAAGATATCTAATTTTTCGGAGTTTGTGATCCATCTTGTTTTGAAGAGTCTGTGGCAGAGTATGACACGTCTTCCTTTGATAAATACATTTTAATGTTATAAAAACCCACAAAGTTCATAGGGATCCAAAATGGATTCAAGCAAATGCTTGCGGTAAGCAGGTTTTACACAAAGTCAGACTAGGTAGTGATAGTGAGGATAGGTTGCGGAATTTATTTCAATCGTGGATGTGTTCAGAAACACCGGTTTTACAGCTGTTAAAGCTAGTACGACACGTGTTGATTGTCCAAACCTAAATTTTGAACCTATCGTTATCGTATCGTTGTAGTCCAAAAGCCTAATCATTTTTAAAACTAGTCCCTGATTCATATAAATAGAGCCACAAAGAAGAAAACATAGATATCTTTTATTGTTAAATTCCTAGCTTACTCACCTTTTAAGCGAAGCTCTTTCCTATTATGACATGACTACTATCTTAACACGGATTAAATGTGACTTGAAGAACTGACTGTATTATTTGATCAATTACTCATGCTTTATAAGAAACGTTCACTTGCTGAAGTATATAATCAATTTAGACTTTGAAATACATTTGATCATTTGATCATTATTGATCATCAAATTCATATGTTTCTTATTATTCTTATCACTTGTTTCCAAGGAGTATTGTTTGTATTCATATGATGACAAGTTCTGAAAGACACCCATTTTGACATGCATTTCCTTTTATAAATACATATTAATGTTCTAAAAACCCACATAGTTCATCTGGAATCAAGGTGGATTCAAGAGAGGGCTTGCGGTAAGAAGGTTTTACACCAGGACCAAATCTGTCTTTAGCTCGGTAATGATAGCTAAGATAAGTTATAGAATCTATTTCAATCTGGGACGTGTTCAGAAGCACCGCTTTTATTAAGATACAGCTGTTCCAGTTAGCACTCCTCATGTTGTTTGATCAATCCTAGATTCTAACGCAATCTATCCGCCGACATACATTGGCACTGTTAAGAGATAAAACGTCAAATCTCGGCTTAAAGACTAGTTCGTGACACGTTCAAATAAAATGACACAAGAAGAAAATACCGGTAGCTCAGATTGTTAATCTACAGCTTACTTGATTTGTAGGCGAAGATATCCCGTAAGGTCTTAATGTGGATCAAAGTGAGTTCAACCATGAACATGATGAAGAAGTGCGCTGAAGTTGCTCGTCCACGTGCATTTTAAATAAGAAAGAGGTCAATGTGTTGTTCAACGGTTAACAAATTAGTCACTTTATTTTTCATCACTCGTATTTTTTATATTATACTAAAATTTCAAATCAAACCAAAATTTCTAACTGGATCTTGGGATTCTTATTAACCAAAATTACAAAATTTCAGTGCCGACTAGAAAGACTTGTGCAGGAGAAAATTATCCTTTCTGAGTTAAATGAAACTTGGATTCATTACAGAAAATATTAAAGCAAAATATTCTTAATTTCCTTTCAGTTATAAACAAGATTTTCCGGGGAGATATACAGTTTCCTTGAATCAAGCGACTCTGATTAAATGAGATGTACGTATTGGAATGAGAAAAAACTTTATGGTAAAAAACTTACTTGTAGAATTTCTATTTAAAGTTGGGCATTTTATTTTATATCTTTATTTATTTGATAAAAATGCGGCTCATTGGACATCAAATATATAATTTTGAGATGGAATAGAGGCGAAAAAGAGCCCTAAATAGCAGAGGAGGACACTAAACGGGAGAGGTAAGGAAGAAAAGAGGACCGATATATGAGTAAAGTTAACTATAATATTGAATTCAATCTTAGAATGGCCCAAAATATAATAAAAGGAGCGGTTTTATTCAAGTTCTGAAATCAAGACTCATGTTCGATTCAGTTTACAATTGAGCTCTGCGATTCTGTCAAAAGAAATAGCCCTTCTTGCAGGAGAAAGTTAGAATTAAACGAGATAGTCCAGATTTCCAAAGGAATTTGTTGCGGTTCACATCGAGAAGGGGTAAATTGGTTGAGAATGATGATCGTCCATGTCAATTGAAATATTGTTTGTGATTATGAGGAGCACTGCGCAAACATGCTTGCATACATCTTAGCAACATTGACTTCTTTGACGTAAATGCTATGCACAAGGAAAAAGCAGGGGGACACGGTGTAGGTGTGATCGTACGTGCATACCTTTGGCAGCCGACCATCTATGCTATTTGCATAACAAAGATGCATAGTCACAACTGAGCATGATCATTGGCAACTAAGCATGAGCACAGATGCTAGCATTGTTGGTTGGGGTTGTTCATATCAACATGGAAATACCATACCTTGTCAGGCTTGGACTTGGCGCTATTAAATATCACAAACGTTGTTGTTTTGTTATTGATTGCCAATATTCTGTGATGAAGAGTGAATAATAATAATAATAATAATAATAATAATAATAATAATACTTACTAGGTAAGAGTATTACTTCAGTACTAGGTTAAGAGTTACGTGATCATTTACATGTGTGAAATAGCAAAACAGGTGATATTCAAAGTTGGTAAATGCTAAGTAACTCTGTTTTATCATACTCATAGTTCATACAGACATCGATCACTTTATCTTGATTAGATTGAGCTGTATATCAGTTCATTATTTTAAGAAGTCTTTTTAAACGTAGAAATGACTTATAATGGCTGTTATAACTACAAATATCGATATTTTTCCATTGCAATGAGCGTTCAGTTAATGTAAGGGGTTATTACTAAATTAGGAATGAACAAAATGTAAACATCGTCCAAGATAAATTCTCTTTACACTCAAGCCTATTGTTGAAAGTATATACTACTCTTTTACATTTCCTACAAACATCAAAACGCTAACAGCAATCCTTGTTCATTTGAAAAGCTAACATTTTTTCTAGTGTGGGTACTGAACAAACCTCAATACATGTCAGTGGTGTGGCGTGTGATAGTAATGACAAGTTTATAGAAAAGCTACTAATTGGTGAAGATCGAAGACAACCCTTTTTCTGAAATCCTCTATGAAGCTAAAATATAAATAGGCCTACAGACATTAGTTACCATCCTTCAATAAAGTTGTCACTTAACATAACTCCTTATATTCAGTGTATTTATCATGCTTTCCTAACGAACCCTACGTTTTCAAGTGTTAAAGACATGAAAGATGTAAATACTTGATAATCTACAACCAATTAAATGTGTTAAACAAACTGCAACCTCTGGAAAATGCTTAAATCGTCTTACATGTTTTGATATTGATAAGAGAATAAGAACGGGAAGAAAGAAGAAGAAAAAAGAAAGCAGAAAAAGTACATTTGAGGGGTGAGCCTTATCCTATCTTTGATTGAAGAGCTCCACGAGGGAAGCCGAGCCCAACGCACATGTGTTTTCAGTTAGAGATCGGCGCAGAGAACGACTGGAACGGAAAAAGCTCCCAATTGGGCCTTCTTTCGTCACCCTGCCCCCATGGGAGCTAATGAGGAAATCGCACCTAACTTGCCACTATTGCTCATTTTGCGCAATCATTTGAATTTTTTGAAAAGAAATTGTTCTTGAAAGTAGTTGTGCATGATATAGGCTATTCATAACATTTGTTTGTGCTGCATGCAGTGTATTAGGCTTATTTAGGTACATCAAACGGGTCAGTAACAGGGCTTGTGTCATTGCCAAATTTGACTTCATCACAAACGTGATTACCGGGTCGCCAAGCGAAGATAATACAATCATTGCGGAATGATTTCAAGCCAAACAGGCACAAAAATTTATAATTGTCATAAACAAGTGGAGGTATAAATTATGATTCTGATTTTGTTCGAATTTTGAAAATAATGATACAATCACTCCGGAAGACTTAGCATAAAATCGGAACGACCAGAAATAAAATAACCTTTAACGCGCAAAACACTATTATATATTTGGTTTTTTTTTTTTTGCAGCATTAACCTTACTTAAATAAGAAGTTAAGAACTTCATGAAAGTTGCTGTGACATGACAACACCAGTCGGAAATCAGCAGAATGAATGTAATATTAAATGAGTAAACAGAATAATTATGCCAGACAAAGAGACGCAGTCATCGTTGCAAGTATATTTTACACAGTTTTCAAGGAAAAACACTATGTTTACAGGACTTTCGTAAAGCTAGGGCATGGAATATATATTTCGATAGTAAGGAGATCATGCAATGCAATGACGCGGTAGGGATCTCTAATTGCGCGCGCAATTCATCCCTTTGCCTTCTTCGGCCTACCCACGTTCTCCACGTCTGGCAAGTCCTCGTTTCACTGTAGGAGCGAAGTTGACTTACCCTCTTGCGTGATGATGCGAAAATATCGTTATCTGATTTATCTGATAAATGCATTTTCATTTTATAGCTGTAATTATTATTGTGAGCATGCATTTTGCCAATGCGTCACATCCTAGAAATTCGGTTTTAATAGAACTGAATCAACTTCATTTTAGGGATACCGTAACTTATTACAGATAAATTAACGACCAAACACTCGATAACTTTCGTGAGAAGTCTGGCTACATCCACATATGGCCAACTATTTGGACTGACAATCAAGGAAACAGTTCTGCCCAACATTCTGGCGATTCACGCAGGTCCAGGCATACAAGGTCAAAGGTTCATAAAGGTATACAGAGTTAAACTTTAAAAATGCTCAATCAAGTTAAAAAAAAGACTATCGCATTAATTTGCCATTGTATACAAGGATTAAAAAATGTGTAGTTCCCCAATCGATGATGAATATTTATAGGATGAGTTACGAAGTAGAAAAGTATAAAAATGGCTAAAATGAATGACCTCTATGGCCCTGTGCTTCACACTTTATTTTATTCATTATTAACCTGTTTGACATTATAGTAAGTCCTCAACTATTCATCTTTGCGATGGGAACTATACTTTTTAAATACTTCTTACTTTGTAGTCAGACGATTATACTTTTTATTTTGTAGTCAGCCGATTAATTGTGATTAATGGAATTTTTTATTTTTAAATTTTGAAATCTTGACCCCTGTGACCTTGAACTTTGATCCAATATGCCTAACCCTGTTTAGAACTGCCAGATGGTTGCTGAAAATAGTTACAGCTAAGCCTACTTTAAGGCGCATGTACTTGTATTGTGATAACCAGAACTAATGTAAGAACGATAGTTGCAAATTGCGCCCTCGCGCCAGATTAATTTAAGTAATTAAGACATTATTTCAAAGAGAAACGAGTAAACCTGAAATAGGAAATTAGGACACAAAATTAGGACAATATAGAAAGGAATCGGACTGCTTTGTATTAAGCATTATTCAAAAATACAAACAAAGTATATACCAAATTCCGCCGGACGATCAGCTACGGTGCCTCAACTTGAGAGATCTGGGAAAGAATACGACTACAACGTATTACCTCAAATACAAGCACCCGTGCCCCCAATCGAGAAAGTACGCCATAACTACCGTAAACACTTCCGAATGTTAAAAAATGCCAGTGAACCCAATTTCATGTGAAATTATACACGATGGAGTGACACAAATTGGTAAATTATGTAATCATTTTTAAATTCGCAGGTATCTGTGGCGTTACACTTCATTCCCTTAAGCGTTCAACTTAAGAAATCGTAAAAAAATGAATTAATCAAAGAAACGAGTTTTCATTCTTTGGAATTATTCATCGAAGTTTAATAGGATCTAATTCTCATCTTCAAATGCAACCGATATATATATATAGAACGTTTTCCACCGCATTTTCTTGCACGCTATATGGCAATTGCGAATCTATAGAGAGCGGGTTAGTTGCCGTGAAGTTGTCATCATTACCTACATACATACTAATATCAACTAATAGAAGTCATCAGGTATCTTGTACTTCTTTCAAATCTCTTCAGGAAGTCGGGGTTTGTTTCGGAAATTTCGATTTGTGTAAGAGGGGAAAGATTGTGCGCCCTACAGGCATGAGGTGTCAAATTGTGTCCCCCTATTGCCTCCTCTATACATCTGGCCTAAATAGACTCTTGTAATGCGCCGTTATTACTATCATATTTTCAGAACTGAGATATATGCCTACAAAGTTCAAGTTCTGTTCTCAAGTGCATTTCGTCTCTTGTTGGGCGATAACGAAGGTTAGATATTACTTAATTACCTGTTAAACACTATATGCGCCACGCCGTCCCTCCTACAGACAATCAGTTATTTATTTTGACCCGACTATTAAATCTGTTGAAAGTTTTGATTTCAGAACAAATTTGAAACTGATGTTCCAAACTGCACGTATGAATTAGATTAATAAATATAATTAAGATATGCTATCTTGGTCTTTTTGGTTAAATTTGCTAATAACAAAGCTATTGACTGGGAATAGATTAGAATAGTATGAAATATATTAACGATAATTTAATTTTGCCTTGTTTTTTTTTCAATTTGCTTATAACAAAGCTATTTTCTGCGAACTTGTGTGTGTAGGCCTACATATTATAACCTTGCAAAAGTAAATATAAAATAGTACAATATGTTAGTTATTTCTCTTCAAATGAAGTAATTTCGTTTGAGGAATTGGATAACAAAAATCTATTAAACCTTTAGGTCTATAAATGACTATTTTTTTAGTTTATTGGTAGCCTTTCAATGACCTTTTGAACGTTTTTTTATTTAATCCACGCTACACATGTCCCACATATTACTCAAATGCCTGAGATTTTGAAGATTTTAGCCAATTACCCATAAAACATAAACACCTTATTGATAGGTAATCAAAATTGTGTTATGGACCATTTGCAATTTACATTATGAAAAAAACACGCTGTTACAAATATCACTCATAATTATATCATGACAAACATACCACCGTGCAACTAAACAATACCACGCAGCCTGAGGAGTGTCGTATTATAAAATTTTGAAAATCAACGAGTGGATTAGGGGGATTTGTTTTCGGTTTGACCCCTCACTCCGACCCTTTGTTGTTCACAAACGCATCAGTCAACTCCCGTGCTTTCCACCTTATTGTAGTGGTTGTAAGCCCGCGGTTATATTGTACATTGACAGATGCACACGGTAAAAACGATAGCTACAGGCAACGGCCAAGATATTCTTGATTTTTTTTAATGTAGAAAATATACTTGAGGGTTTTTATAAGGTTGAAAGGGCACGCGAAAAAGGTAAACAAGGCTTCAAAGGAATAATACAGTTTTCCCTACTTTTGGATAGATTGCTATACCAACGCAACACTGATAAGTCAGTTTTGGCCGGGGCCTTGATCCATCAACTTATATTTAGAGCAGCAGCATTTGTGGTCAAATATCTTTCAAAAGGCAGGGTCAAAATTTTTTATAAGAATTTAAAAGTGTTTCTTAAAAGAATCCGCTTGAAATCTTGATCAAGACAAAGTGACAACCTAAACCCCATCCCTGATGTAATCAAAGTTGTAAAATACATAACAATATTTAGTTGTTTACCATGGCCGAGTCAAAATGTAAACTATCGTTCGAAGTCATAACCAATTGCTGCTATTATTAGGTAATGAACAGGTTAATAAATCATGATTATAAACAAGTTTAAGTAATCATGATTACGTTATGAACAAGTTTAGTAAATCGACTTTAACCTTATGCAAGGGTAATGATAGTTCACACTAGATATCTTGAACCATCTCGCCTGCTTCTTTCAACACTCCTACCTTCTCTTTCCTTTCTAACCGATATGATAACCTTCGTACCACCGCTGGTAAAGCACATTTGTTTCTACGTGTTGGTGTATTAGAAGAGTACTTCTGTTCACACTCTGGTATAATCCTTACTCGTGAAAGATGGGATATTGTTTGCCATTAAAAGTCATATATGTTACTAAGTTCATTTAAAGTATTTGAAAAATCACTTCACTTCATTTCGTTTTGTTGGTGTTTTTGAAAGTTGGGTTATAATAATAATTAATAATATAATTAATTCGATTTTTGAAGAATAAACAAATTGTTGTCGGGCATTAAGCCTTTGAATGTTTCTTAACACTCACAATTTTCAAATCGTAAAATATGGCCGTGTTATTGATATCTAAAACAAGGTAATTTAAAGCGTCAGTTTGTAATTCATGTATTTAGGTAATTAATGATCTTTCTAATATATTTTTTCATTCAAATGACTAATTACACTTTCTTTATGTAGAAAAAGAACAGATACATAGGCTGAAAAAAAGTTGATTAAAACGGACCAACCCTTCCTGTGGAGTAAAATGTTAGTCATAGTTGAGTAAACCTTACACAAAGCTGAGTATATTTTGCCAAAAAATGCGCAAGGTTTACTCAACTTTGACTAAGATTTACTCAATAGAAAGTATTTATCCCTTTTTAATCAACACGAGTAAAATATTTTAGAGTGACGGAGAAATATATAATCAAAAGATGGGAAATAATAAAATTGTATTTTATTTCATCTACTTTAACCTTAAAATTAAATTCAGTGCTAATAAAGACGACTGTAATGTATATTTTGGTCTTATCTGACACTAACTTCATTTAAAGTATTTGAAAAATCACTTCGCTTCATTTCGTTTTGTTGGTGTTTTTGAAAGTTGGGATATGATAACGTATTTTCGATTTTTAAAAAAATCAACAAATTGTTGTCGGGCATTTAGTCTTTGAATGTTTCTTTACACTCAAAATTTTCAAATCGTAAAATATGGCCGTGTTATTGGTACCTAAAACAAGGTAATTGAAAGCGTCAGTTTGTAATTCATGTATTTAGGTAATTAATGATCTTTCTAGTATATTTTTTCATTCAAATGACTAATTACACTTTATTTATGTTCCAGAAACAGAAAAGATACACTGAAAAAAAAGGGGAGTAAATCAGTCAAAGTTGAGTAAATCTTAACACAAAGCTGAGTATATTTTGGCCAAAAATGCGCAAGGTTTACTCAACTTTGACTAAGATATTACTCAATAGAAAGTATTTATCCCTTTTAATCAACACGAGTAAAATATTTCAGAGTGACGGAGAAATATATAATAAAAAGATGGGAAATAATAAAATTGTATTTTATTTCATCTACTTTAACCTTAAAATTAAATTCAGTGCTAATAAGACGACTTATGTATAAGTATACAAGTATAATTTTGGTCTTATCTGAGAGTAGTTCATTTAAAGTATTTTAAAAATTACTTGACTTCCTTTCGTTTTGTTGGTGTTTTTGAAAGTTGGGATATGATAACGTTTTTTCGATTTTTAAAAAAATCAACAAATTGTTGTCGGGCATTTAGCCTTTGAATGTTTTTTTTACACTCAAAATTTTTAAATCGTAAAATATGGCCGATTGGCACTTAAAACAAGTTACTAAAAGCGCCAGTTTGTAATTCATGTATCTTTCTAATATATTTTTCATTCAAATACTAATTACGCTTTCTTTATGTTCCAGAAATAAAACAGATACACTGACACTGAAAAAATATTGATTAAAAGGCACCATCCCTTTCTATGGAGTAAAATTGTAGTCAAAGTTGAGTACATCTTACACAAAGCTGAGTATACTTTGCCCTACAGTGCATAATTTTTACTCAACTTTGATTAAGCTATTACTCAGCAGAAGTATTGATCCTTTTTAATCATCATTAGTGACATATTTTTAAAGTGACAGAGAAATATAATAGAATTATGTTTTATTCCATCTACTCTAACCTTAAAATTAAATTCAGTAGTAATAAGACGAATATAATGTATATTTTTATCTTATCTTAGACTGAAAGATGATGTTTAATCTGTTTTCACTAAGAATGCTCCGTAAGTTTTCAAAGAATAAAACACGAAACAAATACAAAATACAATTGACTATACTAATAAAACAATACTGTGGAGGCTAATTTAATGTATTTTACACACGCTGTTTAAATAATGTATGAACTACATTAAAATTACAAAATCTGGAGTTAGTGCATCGACGTCCATGTCAATAATAAGAGCTGTATTCATGAGTGTTAAAATATGCATTAGAATCACTGTGTAAAATCTTACGAAAGTGACACATCCGAAGTTAACAAACAAAACTCCACATAACCACAACATCATTTAGTATTCTGAATGAAGAACATCTACATTATTATATATTCTAGCGACCTCATTTCTAACCTGTTTAACTAGGCATAACCACATATAAAAGCTTTGAAAATCGCTCGGAGCCCTAAGTAATATGCATAGGCAAAGGATATAGTCTTTATCCAACCCCGCGGTGGTGATTTTCCGTCTTAACCTTTGTAAGTGTATACTATCCAACAGATTTAGGGACAAGAAGTATAAGTAATCACTGAATATCATCAAGCTTTATCTCTTTCTTATCCGCAGGATTCCATTTACGTTAACGGTGTATCTCGCTCTTACCTGCTAAAGAACTATTTTGTTTGATACTCATTTCAGACGGTATTCAATACAACAAGTAGCAAATATGTCACATTAATAACAGTCCCTCTTAGCTGGTTAACATTCTATTCCGTTCAAATTTAATCACATTGTAATGGGTAAGCACCCATAGATAATTTGATCAGGTTTAAACTGGGAATCATGGTTAGTCTTAATTTACTCTGGGGTTATTTATCCAGAATCGTGATTCTGAAGGTAAACCCTGTAGCAACATTTTAAGCAGCGATCATTTGGTTAGTTATGTCTGGAACCATTATTATGTTCTGTTTAACGTGTTTAATGTAACACATATAACGGTATTCATTGGTATGAAATATTAGAGACATCTGCAATCATATGATTTAACTAAATATAATATGTAAGATTGAAACCCAATTTAAACATGTTAAAGATATATACTACAGCCTAAGACTTTCAGATAAAATAACCCATAATTCATAATCATTTTCAATTGATAAATGCTACACTAGTATAAGAAGTTATACATTAAGTGCCATCATTTAGTTCTACAAAAAAATGTAGACTGCGTTTTGAACAAACCAGCAGAACAGAAAAAGTTACTAATGTACCTTGGAGATTTGTTGAAATTATCAGTTCTAATGTTATGTGAATTTTCACGTAGGTTAGGTTGAGAACATGCCTGTTTGTGACCAGTATAGTGTTTTTAAAAATTCGACCATTTTTTCTTAGAACTATTTTTACCACTCAGGTACTTCTTATACTACAATCACTTACAGATTTGCATGGTCTACATCACATCACATCACAAACCAGTGTCAAATGCTTCCAACTTTGAAAACTTTAAAAACTTGAAATGTTGCTATACTGTAATATATTTAAGTAATGACAGCTGAATCTAATTTAAATATCAAGTTTATATCGAAAACGCCCGTTGAGCCCTGACTAATCCCCCGTCTTGCGCCCAAGATTACATATGCAAGTCAATGAAAGGATTAAACTGATCTCATTCCTAATCCAAATTGCGCTTCTGCCTAGTATGCCATTAGAAACAGGACGACTTACCCACACCTAAATAACTCTGAAAACAAGTTCTCAACTGAAAAAGTGGAACTCTTTACTGCTAAATAATCATTTAGACTTATGCATATAAGGATGAAAACAAGAATTTAGATTTAAGTAAACTTGAATTGAGGATGCTCCATTTCGATGCCTTTTTTCTTATACTTCTTCAATGCATTACCGGTTCCGCGGTTGACATTTTGCATGTTTATGGAGATCACTCTAATCCAGATGAGACAAATCCCAGATAAACATGCCCCCAGCTATTGCTCATGCTAAGAGGAATCTTGGTCACGTATAATATAAAGCTATACATTTAAAAGCCTACATTGACGGCTGAAGTTGTATTACTCGCATTTAATCATGGGTAGCGGAATAGATGAAGAAAGGAGAGAAACTCTTAAAATTAGTAAACAAACAAACCGTTCCATTTTTGTACTTTTTAATTTTTTTTAATTTAGTTACGTGACCTCATATTTTTCGTACATTCTGCATTCCAAAGACGTTTTTGTTTTACCTACAGTGAGAAATAAATTAAAGTAGATGATTTTTTAAACTTTTGTACAGGTATAAAGGGGAGAGGTAGTTCAAAAAGGTGCTACCTTCACATTTTTTTCGCTAAAATGACCGGAAAGGATGAGAGAATGATTACCTAGAAGCTTTTTACGCAAGCTTTTGGCATTTTAGCGCACCGGAGCAGAGTTCACTAGGGGCTGGTAACCCCCCCCCCCCCCCTTGGTAAAGGAGGTCTGTATTGATTGGTTACTCAGAGGTTATATTATGCTATATCATGTAATGAGCCAATCAGAGATACTGTAAGAAAAGTGGCAGACCTCAGGGAGTTGAAAGGGGTTTCGATAGGCAATCAAAGATTGACTCGAAACCAACCTATTTTAAGAAAACTAAGAGTAGCAATGATATATAAACGCATTCCTATGAGGAAGGACTTCAATGCTTCTAATCGCATGTTTTTGTGAGAATCCTCCAATGAAAAACGTTATTTTCGGAATTTTTTAAAACTTGCGTATTTTGATAAAAACTTATTTTGAAAACGACATGGTCGAAAAATTTAATTATTTCTTACAGAAGGTAAGTATATGTGATGATTATGTGGGATTGTTCTTAATACAAATCAGGTATTTAGTACCACTACAAAAACTTTTTGAAGATTCCTGCATCATTTGTTTAATATAATAATTTAACATTTTAAAAAGATGAAAAGTAATGTCAACTAACCGTGGGCTTTAAAGCACAACACACTATGCAAAGGTCTGCTACTTTTCTTATATGTAATATCTCTAACTGGATTATTAATTATATAACATCATATAACTTATAAGTAACCAATCAAAATAGAAAACCTAAATATCTATACGCGCCGTTACGCTTTTCTTACAATTTCTGTGATTGGCCAATTACATCACATAGCTTCATAAATAACCAATGATATCGATTGATTATCCTCGGTGGTTGAAGTAGTGATAGGCGCTATATTTTCTTTGTTTCATTTTATCATGAAAATTACAGTAAAACGAAACGACTGTGTACAGGATTAAGCAGATATTTACATATAACACCAACTTTGTTTTTTAAGCTACCATATTCTTCTACATGTTTGTTTGTCTGTCTGTCTGTGTCGTGCAATATTAATAGCACACTTGGCGAAAGGATTCTGACTCGTTAGTCAGTCGACAGTTGTCATTGGCAGTGATTGGTGTGGTAATAGGCTGTGCTGATTTAACGAATTCATCCTGAGTCAGGATCAGACGGCAGACAATATTTAATTTTTTGATAATTAATGATTATCATATGATGAGTTCATAAGCAAGCAAACAGAAAGGTTATAGATCACCAACGAGTGCTCGATGTTTGAATCATGGAGGTTTTGGACCCGTGTCATGAAACACAGTGTCCGTGTGACTGAGTGTCCAACCGCTAATCTGTCTATTGTGTTCTCCATTGTGTGCTGTACGCATCATTTGTTTCAGCACTGTACCCAATAGTCTCGTCTACAAGGTCACGGTTTATTCCGTATATAGTAACGGGCAGGTTAGGACACACTGTCAGGAGGGACTCTAAGATTCGTTACATCGACCCTTACTGATGATTAGACAAAATTATAACGTTCCCGCTTTTGGTTACCATTTCTGTAATCAATATTTAGTAGACTAGACTTAAAGGAATTAAGGATTAAAGGAATTGTAAGGGGATTAATTAAAAGAGTGATGAAATTCTTTCAAATTAATTAATGTTGTTCAGAAGCTAATATTCCCACCATGTATAAATGGATTGGTCAGCTTAGGATTCTCTACATCACACGTTCAAAGATCTAATTACGTGTAAATATTTCCTAAGATCTTAGTCCCCAGTTCAATCTCAATATGATCTGAGGTAATATAACAATCGCGCTGATGTTTCTAAGCATTATATTCCACTAATAAGTTAATCAATTCCGTTAGTTTTATGAAAAAGGATAAGTTACGTCAGTCATTTAAACATTGACAAACATCACATTTTCTCAGGCGAGATATGCGCGAACAGAAACACGAGCCAAAAGCCCCAAAACTTGTTTACTGTTATTTTTAAGTTGAATTCCCCGAGATGACCCGGTTTCTACCGTGTTTTCTTACGCGCTGCAGCTGTGGCAAGCCCGTTTAGTTTGCCAAATTGAAGCGCGATGTCGAGAAATCTAAGCGGAATGGCAAATGTGCGGAGAGAATCCACCCAATCAACGTACGACAGCTGCCGCTTTTTTCTCTCAGAATCGGGGGTAAAACATCGCAAATTGGTGTTGCTCGGTTGCGATCACTTAACATGGTGGAAGTTAGAGAATGTTTCCTCCATTTTCCTCAACCCATCATGGTTTCTCCTCCCTGCCGCCATAATTAATATCAATGCAGCGTTTTTTGCGGCTTGTTTTGCTCGCGATGAGTGGACATCATGTATAGGGCTTTTGATCACGAATAAAGGGGCCGCGGTCCCTGCCCCCCCCTCCCATTCGCCCCTGATTTTCTGGAGAGAGAAGTCCTTTTTAATGCTGATATATCAATTTAACCATGTTCACTCATTAGATTTCTATTATTTGAAATCCTGTTCAAAAATATGTAAAGCCTAAGATTTGATGTTTATAAAAAAAATAACTTAACAAGCATGGTAGCTAAATAAAGCAGTGTTTTTTTTTTTCATCGACTTTCTTATGTTTACTTGCAAACCGTACATTACTTTAAAATTACTGAAGGATCGAACCCGTAACCTTAACAAGGGGAAATTTACTAAAAGAATGCAGTATTAAGGGGGGGGGGGTTCTAGGTTTTCAAATTGGAAAAAAGTAGTCTACTAGCTTAATTGAGATTATAGCAGGGGCTACAATTGAATATACAACATGCATAATGTAATCCTTGGTAAAGTCAAGAAAATGCATCGAAACCGGGCTCAAAACCTAACCCACCCCCCCCGACCCCCCCCCCCCCCTTTTAATGTTTTCATTATACATTTAACACTTAAGTGCCATGGGGGGGTCCTAGGGACCCTCCAAAGTTGTTTTCGCGTTTGGGCCGCTTTACGGCTTGGGATTTTTGCGCTAATTTTTGTAATTGTCCTGACTTTTAAATCGCTTCTTTGCAACAAACCACAATAAAAATTGAAAGAAAAAACACCAGAACCAAGCCGGTTAATATGTTAATTAGTTGAGGGTCCCCCCACCAAACCATACCGAAATTAGGTGTATTCCAATTGTTTTCACCCCCCCCCCCCCCTTGGGCACTAACGGAAGTCATCTGAGAATTATTTTTAAAAATCGAAGAACCAAAGCCTTTTTTTATTTGCTGAATATATGTTTCACAAATACTATATATGAACAATTATTAGTAACATTAACATAACCCTTTATGTGCTGAAACAACAATGTCATTGTGGCCGTTGCTAACCGTTTACTGTACAAAGTCTATGGGAAAATGATTTGTATTTGTCCGCACCATAAACAAATACAAGGATTCTATACAACTGCAAGTTTTGTGTTACATAGTGGTAATTTGGGGGTCTTTTAGAGTAAATATCAACATCAACTAAAAGTTTTTTCAAAAGTTTGATGTAGCGAAGCTCATTTGAAATGTTGCGTCTTTTTGCCCATTTACGTGTTTTGAAACACTGTTTTGCCTCTAATTTGCAGGCCCACTACAAATTCAATTTTTATTGCCCGATTTGGGGTGGTCTTATGACCCTTCACAACATGTTATAAATTTCGTACAAAATTATACCGAGAAAGTGGTCGCCCCCCCCCCCCCCCGGGCACTAACTGGAGTGAAACCCCTTGTGGTAAGTTTGTCATCCTCAGATTTGGTTTTTTCTACAAATAACTAGGTTATTATGCAATTACTATGTATCATCATCATCATCAGGACTTAGCATAGGCTATCTCTTCTCTTTCTTTCCAATATCTGACGCTGTCTCAAAAATTGGCTACCCTACCAATCTCAAATGACTTATCATAGCATATCATCGGAGAAGGTTCTCCTCTCTTACCGATGGTCCTGACGGAAGCGGTCTCAAAAATGGCTACCCTATACCAATCTTAAATGTCTAATCAATGCATATCATATAGACGGTTCTCTCTTTTACCAGTGTCGCAGAGGTAGGGCTCCACAATGGCTGCCTATACCAATCTCGGTGCCTATCATGCTTATAACAGAGAGGTTTCTCCTCCTTACCAATGTCCTAAGTGCGTCTCCAAATGGGTTGTCCTGTCTTATTTCGGATGACTTATCATAGCCTATTACAGAGAAGGTTCTTCTCTCTATCAATATCTGAACAATGGCGGTCATATACCAATCTCATAGAGAGGCCTCCTTTCCTCTTACCAATGTCCTGAAGTGGGTCTCCAAAGGCTGTCCTATAGCAATCTCGCCAGCATGACTATCAAACGATAATTTCGAGGGGGTGAATATTATTATTATTATTATTATTCTTATATATATATTGGCTAAGCACAGAGAGGAAGGTTCTCTTCTCTTTCCAATATCCTGAAGCGGGTCTCACAATAGGGCTACCTATACCAATCTCAAATGACTTAGTATAGCATATCACGGAGAAGGTTCTCCTCTCTTACCGATGTCATGAAAGTACGTCTCCACAATGGCTGGTATTTTACCAATCTTGATGACTGATTATAGCATATCACAGAGAAGGTTCTCCTCTCTTAACGATGTCCTGAAGTAGGTCTTAACAATGGCGTGTCCTATGCCAATTCGGAGACTTATCAATAGCCTATCACACAGAAGGTTCTACTCTCTTACCGATTTCCTGAAGTAGGTCTCCACAATGGCTGTACTATACCAGTCTCGGATGACTTATCATAGCCTATCACAGAGGTTCTCCTCTCTTACCAATGTCCTGAAGTAGGTCTCCACAATGGCTACCCTATACCAATCTCGGATGACTTATCATAGCCTATCACAGAGAAGGTTCTCCTCTCTTACCGATGTCCTGAAGTAGGTCTCCACAATGGCTGTCATAATACCAATCTTGGATGACTTATCATGGCCTATCACAGAGGTTCTCCTCTCTTACCAGTGTCCTGAAGTAGGTCTCCACAATGACTGTCCTATGCCAATCTCGGATGACTTATCATAGCATATCACAGAGAAGGTTCTCCTCTCTTACCAGTGTCCTGAAGTAGGTCTCCACAATGACTGTCCTATGCCAATCTCGGATGACTTATCATAGCGTATTACAGAGAAGGTTCTCCTCTCTTACCAGTGTCCTGAAGTAGGTCTCCACAATGGCTGTACTATACCAGTCTCGGATGACTTATCATAGCATATCACAGAGAAGGTTCTCCTCTCTTACCAGTGTCCTGAAGTAGGTCTCCACAATGGCTGTACTATACCAGTCTCGGATGACTTATCATTGCCTATCACAGAGAAGGTTCTCCTCTCTTACCGATGTCCTGAAGTAGGTCTCCACAATGACTGTCCTATGCCAATCTCGGATGACTTATCATAGCGTATTACAGAGAAGGTCCTAATCTCTTACCAATGTCCTGAGTGGGCCTCCAAAATGGCTGCGATATGGCTTAATGCTGGCCATTTGTAAATGTTCCTGATGTGTATGTGCATCTAACATGTCTAAACGATAATTTACTAAAAGTAACCTAATCAACTATCTGGTTTACAAAGAAATAATCTTGGAAATTGAGAGAGTGGTTCATACAGGGCTCTGTCTGCGAGTGTTTTGCTCGATTTGATTATTACAATTCTTCTCATTATTAGTACATTAATTATTATTTTGATGATAATAATGATAATGTTAATTGAAAATCTTCAAACATATCAATCTCAAAGAAATGCCAAATTTAATTTTATTATTGATTACTTATCCATCAGACATGCCTAAAATTATAATGCTGAAAGTCGTAACAATTGTAATTCTGTGTCGTCTACAATACATATATGTTTTTGTGAACATCTAAGGTTGATTTTAATTTACCTTTATGAAAATTACTTTGTTGAATCTCCCCCATTTTGGACATTATAACGTATTAACGTATCAGGAATCATATCTTGTTTAATTGAATAATTTTCCTAGGAACCCCGGACACGTGAACTATCTTCCACAAATTACCAAAAAGGTTTCGAAGAGTAACACTGCGAATTCTCGTTCAGACAGTTAGAAAAACGTTGAATTTGCACCTTCATATGGCACCGGACCGAAATTCAAAAAATAGAACGGTGGATTATATATATACGGTACAACAGACTAGGGATTTAAATAATCATGTTGAAATACAAAATACTTGGCATTAGCGGCTGGTTAATAAGTTCAGTTGTACTTCATATTTTTCCTCAAGATCTGCATGCTATGTAAGACATTTCTTCACAGTGAAACAAGCAATTTTTTTACCAAATACCGCGCTTAGAGCGTGGAAGTGCCAAAACAGAAATAAGCGGAGTAATTTTCCTTATCTAATTTGTACTGTCGAATCATGGTGTATTTCTCCTGAGAATAGCTCGATATTAGCAGGGAAATGAAATGAAGGAGGACACTTCACGCCAAACCGTCTATAGAGATAGCACTCGGGGCTTCATAAACTGTGAACAAGTTAATTTTGTGAATTATAACGCTGATGATTTCGCCTAGGTTCCTGTGATGAGGTATTTTCTAAAGTTGACCAAGTCCCCATTAATTGATATAAAGTCACGAGATATGCAACACATACGCATCCTGTTACTTTCAATCAAAGAAAATGCCTGTCAGCCTAGAACGCTATTATCGAAGCGAATTTTAATTTGTAAAATTTATTTAAACAAAATGACGAGACCATTCTAGTATGCCTTAAGTTAAACCAAACAATACAAAAATAAAGGTTACTCAAGTGATGCTTAATTCAGCAGAAAAGCAATATAAAGTTCACCAAATAATAGAAACAAAATGTAGACAAGTTTTAAACAGGTTAAAATAATAAAATATCATAGATACACAAAGTTTTAAGAAAAATAAGAAGTCTAAATTATTCAACTTCCAAAAGCATTTTCTATAGGGACATACCAGAGAAGAATGGTAGTGATTATCGGTTAGTACTTTGTTTTAGTTACAATATCCATTTATATTTACACCTGGCACAAAAAAGTATCTCGGCATGTTTTTCATCGTATTGTGCCAAAGTCGGATCATTTGGAAAGTTTTCGAAATACCATTTTGTTGCACGGTCTTGGACTCTTTCATTTTTAACGTCTTGACTCAGAGATTTCGAAATATTATTTTTTTTTGTGTTATAATTGAACAATAGTAAATAAGAAGTAAAGATTACAACCTAAAATGCACAATTCCGAAATTTGAGAATGAATCGGATTTTTCGTTTTGATGCAGTAAACATTTATGTATAGTATACGTCCCAGTGGGATATGTGTATAACAAAAAGTCCGGATGCGGATTTAAAACAAGTTGTTGATTTTTCTATATCAAGGAATTCGATTTAAGCTTAGCAATTTCACACATGATTAGTATATGGACAAGCATATGTACATGCCAAAAACACGATGTTTTTTGGAAAAGGAAATAAATGGGGCCGCCCTCCTCAGGAAATCTCTGAGTCGGCCTTGAACACGCGTTGTAAACACGTTGCAAAAATGGCTGAGATTGAGCGCCCGAAAGACGCAAACCCCAAACCAAAAGTTGCAGTTTTGGATTTTTCAATGGTCACTGTGTGGTACCAAAGAATTTAATTACGTGTGTATTGATTTTACACAAAGAGGTTTTTCGACTGAATGAGCGACGGAACGCCCCTACTTGCAATATGATTGTGGTAAACGGTTCGTGTCCCAGTACACTGAATGCCCATTGAAAAATAAAAAAAACTGACTTTTGGTTTTGGGGTTTGCGTCTTCCAGGCACTCTATCTCGGCCATTTTAGCACGCTTTTTTTACAAGCGAGGTTGGTGTTAAATGAAAGAGCAAGACATAGGCAACAAAAAATGCATATTTCGAAAACTTTCAAAATGGTCTGGCTTTGGCACAATATTGATCGCAAAAATTGCGAAATACTTTTGGGACAGGTGTATAATTTTGAAAACCTCCAGCAATGAATATTACTGTATATAACAGCAATTAATCCAATGTGTACTAATAGCCTTATTTTTTGATGGTAAATTATAGGATGTTTGTTAGATACTTGGCTATATTTGCTTCTAGGTATTGCCACGATTGGCATTTTATCAATATTAATGTTTAAATAAAACATGGCAATATTATTTATTTTAATTATACAGCATGGTTGTCGTTAGAAACACAACAACGTTGCCACAGTTACTATAGGCTGTAAAAGCTGATGATTAAAAAGACTTCGACTTGGATTGTGCTGGGGTTGTTCCCTTTTTTGCTCAACATTAAATGATCTTTATAATATTGATGTGCATTTACAACACAATATTTGTATTTCACACATAACAATTATAGTGTTTGGTGCGTGTCAATGTTGGTGTTTGATACACATCAAAGGAATAGTAACGTTGATATTCTAATAGTATCAATATTAATGTTTGCTACAACGCAATGGCCGTATTTCATACATAACAATGTTTGATGCATATCAATGCTGGTGTTTCAAAGCAAACAATTCAGTAACGTAGATATTCTAATATCAACAATACTGATAATCTTTGATACATACAGATGACTGCTTATCTTTCTTACATGAATGCTGCATGATGTTTGAAAATTTACTATGCTGATGTTTGGTAGATAACAAAGGATGCCATAGGTCACGTGATGCTTACCAATGTATTATGCTAGTTGAATATGCTCATGTTTGATATAAGGTAATATAATTGCTTGTCTTTTTTACTTGATACCTATAACAAACAGAATGTTAACAACATTTCTGATTGATAAGTGAATCATTGCTCCCGTAGATAACTCATGAAGACATGAAAGATATATGGTATTGTAACAGACGGCTCTGTTTTTGTTCATCTTAAAAAGGTTTAGACCTTCTACTTGATATGCCTTATGGTTATTAATATTGTTTGCATAATGTGTGAGGTAACCGTGCCTCAGACTTGTACCCGGAAGGAACTCTTCATGAGTCTAGCATATCAAAAGCACAATAAAGACCATTAACAATTAAGTAAGACACGTTTTTTCTGCATTAAATGACTAAAGTGGCCCGCTCTGTGGGCCGTTTTCCTATTTTAAACGACAGATTACAAGTCTCCATCCGATAGAGATCTGCAATAGGAAGTGTCCGTCCTGGAAGAGCTTGTCGTGAATGTCAAATTGCAGCAGCTACGGTGCGTCATCAAGCTGTTGCAACGCCAGCTTCTATTAGGCCGCGGCCGTGTAGACTTTTCGAACAGCTTGACTGGTATCTACAGACCACAAGCGTTAAGTGAGACAGATTAAGCCTGACTATACGGGACTATTTCTGTCAGGTCTAGCACTGTGTATTGCTTGCCTCCGATGAAGATAAGAATCCCTCTTCGTCTGAGCGGAAGATACTCAAGGAAGTGTTAGACCATGGTTAGACACGCAGCTGATACCGACCGACCTTGGCGGATGGGCTAACCCTCGTCTCTGGGGAGTCCTCTAAAACTTCGGAATCAGAAAACACACGAAAGTGCAAACCTTTCTCTCCTCTTGTTATCTTTAATAATAATAGCAAACAGCAATAAGGAGAATAACCACTTTCTTTAGATCTTTAGATCTAGTTTTTTTTAGATCTTGAATAATAGTTATCCGGCCAATATATTTTTTAAGAATTAAGTTCTTTTTGTTTCAATAATTAAGAAACAATCAAATAAAACTTGCTACAAAAGCGACTCGACAATAGCATTTACATCTTGTGTTATTATAACTCCTTCCCATGGTATACTAATAAACTGTTTCATATATATCTAATCTTACATTGGAAAAGCTTCACTAAACCTATATTGCTCAACATCTATAGCGAAACAGTTCAAGAGGAATTCTTTCGGAAAAATAATGTTAACACGTCTTGATATTGCCAATGATTTTCTAGAGAATAGTAGTCATCATCCGTATAGAAAATAATCCAGCTACAAGCAGTAGAGGATTGTAAATATCAAGACCGTGAGCTGGCTTCTTTTCCAGCAGAGTCTTATTAGCGGTAGCATTGTTTATCCCGAGAGCTTTGACATTTTGGCCTTCTGACTATCGGAATAATGATGCGATTGATGCGTATGGGTGGAGACAACATCTTACGACATTTGATTACTCGATGACATTTCTGGCTCGTTTTGTCAACTTCAAAACGAAGCCCATTTTTTCTCATCGGATATCGCTATTTGGCGCGAAGTAAATGTGACCTATTTTAGGATGTAATTAGAAAATGAGGCATTAATTTGCAATTTATCTGTGGAGTTTAATCACATAGATATGTAAAAATGATATCATGACGGAATCGTCTTCGTTGTCGATTTCCAGTCATGCGCAGTCTGGTAAACAACTTTTAGCCTCGTCCGATGATATTTAGAGCTGGGCGTATATGAAAATCCCAGCTGTTTGGCACAGCTTGAAATCGAATTGGTTCTGTTACACCTTCGAGTTCCTTTAGATAATGTAAACAGATTAGAAGTATTATTGGTACCAGCAAAAAAAGTTAAAAGTGCTCGTGAACTTCACATTGATGTATGCAGGAAACATTAATCAGCGCTGAGCCGTGAAAGAAAACATAGCGCACGCGGTGATGTCAACCGGAGCAAGCCGATGACACATGAGTCTAGGCAAGCGTATCTTGTCTGCGGGCGTACAGGGGCACGAAATCAAATCATAGACGAGAGCTCCGTTCAATCTCTGTTTGATCTTGATGTAGATGGAATCACGGGAGCTTGATAAGTTGTGCAAGTTTTATGTTCGATTTGTGTGTTGGCATTTTATTAATCTTGTCCTCTGACAAGAATATCAGTCAACGCAAGGGTTGTTTGCAGTGAAGTCATTTTGTTTGGAGTTCTCTGCAGCAATGGTACTCAATTACACTAGTTCTTGCAGGATGCTGGTTAAGTGTGTTGCTTCGAGCGGTGTGAGTACATTGGATGCGTCACCATTAGTATGATGAGTCTAGCGCCATCACATCATTGATCTCACTCTTGCATATGATAATTAAATTTAACAAACGCATTGCAAAGCACAATTTTCAGTTCGTGAAGAACTATTACTTAATGTATGCAAAATGAAATTAAATATTTACCCGCCGGTAATCGCAATGGAAATTCATATTGTGTCAACATTCTAGAAAAGGGTCAAAGAATAACATATCAGAAGTTACCAACTGGAAAAGGCGGAAGCATGCATAAAAAAAGGGCGTGTTTTTTGTACAAGGGATCACAAATGTGTTCTAAGTTTGTTCACCAACATAATTGTCAAGTTATGTTGATTATAATGATATATAGTTTGCACTATCTGTGGGTCGTAATTAAACAGCTATAAAGCAACAAAGGTTCAAGGTCATCCTGAGGTAAAATATTCAGAGTTTTTCAATTTCTAAGAAACTGGTGGTAAATTTTCGTCTATCATCTTAATATATAGTAGGGTTACAAACAAGAATCCCATTCTAGAAGTTTGGGGAAGAAGGTTTGAAGATGTTTTTCTATAATTTGAAGGGTGCTGAATCAGAATTTTTGGGTCCAACCTCTGGGAAATGTGGGGAACTTTGTAAAATAACGGGGTAAAATTAGTACAGGGGTAAATTTGTAATAAAGTCAAACTGTGTGTAAATGTACACCACTGAACGTATTTGTCTCATTATAAGGATTAAAAAAGTATAGTTTGTATAGGTTCCCACTTTTAGTTACACGGCTACAGCCCTGATAAGTGTCAAGGTCATTCTGGGGCAAAAAATGAAATGCTCAGATTTTGTTGAAACCGGTGTCAAATTCTTGCCCTGGTCATACTGAAGCAGAAAATTAATTTCAATTCTTGGGTGACAGCTCTGTATACAATTTGAGGTCAAGTTTTGGTGACCAAGTTTGGGGAAGAAGGTTTGAAAAATGGTTTTCTATAGTTTGAAGAATGCTGAATCAGAAATTTTGGGCCCAACCTCTGGGAAATATGGGGAAGTTTGAAAAAGGGGGTAAAATTAACACAAGGTATATTTTGAAATCGGTTCAAATTTTGTTGAAATGTACACCAATACATTGGTCTCGTTATAGGGATTACAAAAAAGTATATTATTTTGTATAGGTTCCGAGCTTTCAGGTCACCCTGAGGTAAAACTTTCCCAATGCTCCGATTTTGTTAAAACCGGTGTCAAATTGTTCGTCTTGCGTTATTTAACAATTTTCTGGTATTTGGTTGCGTACATAATTAATGGGCAAAATGTAACAAGGGTTTACATGGTCAATAGGGGCACAATATTGTATACAGAGCTCTCATTTAAAGAGTTAAGATATATGTTCTGTTTCAGTATGACCAGAGCAATAATTTGACAGAATTTTCAACAAAATCTGAGCATTGGATAGTTTAACCCAGGATGACCTTGAACCTTATCAGGGCTGCAGCCGTTTAACTAAAGATCGGTACCTAGACAAACTATCCCTTTTTAATCCTTATAATGAGACAAATACATTGATCTACATTTAAACACAATTTAACATTCTTTTTTCCATCCAAAATTTGTCCAAGTGATATATTCTTACTAATTTGCACGAATATAGGCAGTCACTATTTGTTTTATATAACAATATCACATCGATTCTCATCACAGTGCAATGGTAAAAACTATTTAACTATTTATATTTTTACTGTTCACACAATAGTTCAAGGTCATTTTGAATGATCAGATTCAATTCAAATTTAAAATAGTCTCAAAGTGTTCATGATTTTGGTAGTAATGTAAAATAATTAAATGTTATCCATTCTGTTTCACATAAACCATACTGGAGTAGCTTGTTTAAAATGTTTATTTCAGCAATGACAATGCATTGATGTTCTCCTATTATGAGCCAAATTTTATTGGAAATGTCCTTCGGGAATTTTTTTTTTTTTTTTTTTAAAAAAAAAAAAAAAAAAAATTTTCGGCAGGAGTATTTGGTGCGCATTGTAAAATTGGGTTTTGGAGCGCCATTTTGAATCGGTACAGATTTTATTTTTTTTCCTGTTATGTGGTCGTGTTAATGTACCCCATACAATACGTACATGTTACCTCAAACTTGCATCCAATAAACTCATGCACAAACATCCTGAATGCCGTCCAAGAATGCATCATGTGACTGCTCCTCAGAAATAGTGTATCATGGGATGATATGAATTGGATCTATGATAAAGGCCATTTGTCTTTAAGGTACTATCTTGAGCCTTCACAACATGCTATTACAACTGTACAGCAATCACCTAGTCGTGTTTGCACTGTATGCAATGTTGTCTGCAAATGTGAGTGTCATCCAAGAGTGTATCACGTGACAATTCTTCGGAATAGTGGATGATTGTTTGAAGAAAAAATGGATGAGAAGCCATCTGCCTTTCCCGATCTTTGATCCTGCTGAATATACAATTACAATGCAATCACCTGGTTATGCATAAGAGTGCATGGAATGTTGTCTGGTCGTGTAAAAGAAGTGAAATTATACAAATATCATGTATCCAGTCGTGTAAAATTGCCCAGAAATAAAATACATTTCCCTCTGAAAGTTAATATTTGTTGTGCTCTCAATTTTATGCGGATGGGGCAGGTGAAAGGGTCTTCTGCAGCTTCACAATATACAAAATATAATAAGAGTCACTTGGATAAAGGTTGTCATCCAGGTGAAACCTTTGTCCTCCTTTACATTAGCCGCCTTAATGGGCGACTTCAAAGTTTCAAACCCACAAGACAGATAAATATTTTGAATTGACGATATGTATCAAAAGTCCCCAAGAATCCCCTGTGTGCTATCTGAGAAATAAGGGGGGGGGGGTAAAGTTTGTACAGGGGTCAAATTATCAAATGTTCCAATTGCGTTCATATGTAAACCAACGTTTGTGTTATGTCATCATGGATTAAAAAAAGGTATAGTTTGCCCTATCTGCGATTTATGGATTATTAACTATATGAAAATAACTGTTCAAGGTCATACCGTTGGTAAAGGCTCAGAATGCTCAGATTCTTTCCAAAAGTGTATCAAATTGTTCGTCTCATTGTGTATAAGCTGAAAAGTTCAAGTAATTTTCTTACATAGTTATAGGGCTCATTATGACAGGTCACAAGCCACTGCCCTATACGGTCAATATTTCAAAGATGTAGATAGGGTGAATGAGCAGTTTTTGCCATAATATGACCATACAACATATACGAGTAATTGAGAATTAGTTTAATTAAAATCGTACTGTTTTGACAATTCAACCCACGATGACCTGGAACACGTTTTGGATAATTGCAGCCTAAAATAAAGTTCAGGAAAGTTATACAAATTATACATTTTCTTACTCAGTTTGACCAGAGGAATGTCCAATAGTCCAGGATTTAGCTCAATTGAATTTTTTTACCCCTGTATAAACTTTACCCCCTTATTTCTCAAATAGCACACAGGGGGATTCTTGGGGACTTTGAAGTTACCTTAACAACATCAGGTAACTATTCCTGTAAAAATCAGACTTTACCATTTTATTTCAGCCTTCTGGCTACACCGACCTTAAGTGTCCTGACTAAAAACCCTACCCCACTCCTGAACAATAATGTAAAAACAATAACATATAGGTGTTAGTGGACTATGTAATGAAGTATTTGTTGCCACATGTGTACCACTTTCGTTAAAATACTCAGCTGAAGTATCGCTTAATAATGCTACAGGACGCCAAACCAACACCTTTAAGTGGCGTTATCTTCTAGGACATTTTCTTTCTAAATTGAATGGATATCTTGTAATGTTTCCTATAATTCCTCAAATATCTTATCAAATAGTGAATTTGGTCCGTAATTTTAAGAGCCGACTTTAAATATTTTGTGGGCCAACTTATAATTTCGATATGTTGATTTATTGGTGATTTGGCCTGGACAGCGAAGAAGCAATTAAGTTCAATATGTTAAAAAACTATATTGATGGTTTGTTTGCATGTAATTTGCGGTAAAAATTGGAATTCTCTTTATTTGGATATTACATTACTACGCGGCGCGTGCCCAATCCAAAGCTTGCTCGGACATTTACAAGTTGTACCTGCATAATAACTATACACGAATCCGAGGGAGCCTCGAAAGGACACCCTCTACGTCGCCGCCATTACTGGGGGGCCTTCCCGGCCACCAAACACACAGTACACACAAGCCGCGTATTGCTTAACGAACGAAATAATTAAGCCCATAATAATGATATAAGAATTTACAACCTACCTTTTTTGCAATTGTTAACAAATTTCACGTTTATGCATGGATTTATGGAAGGATGATGTCAGGGGACTGGGACTAAATGACTTCCAGGGCAAGTTTCTTACTGTTGTTGTAAAAATTGAAAGGATTATCTCGCCCACTTTGCGTGACTGAGAAGATGAACGCTTATGAGTTTAGAATACGTGTAAAATGGTAATAACAGCCGCGTGAGAAAAAGAATTTTTTCGTAAAATTCAAACATTCCAGACAAAAATAAAGTACCAATAGAATGTTGATTATATTCCTTGTACGTGAAAACTTGAATAGTTCCCAAAGACCGATCGGATTTGCTGAAAAACATGACATCTTCCGATGCGGGATGTTGGGGTTTTAGAAAGGACACTTCCTTGCCCATGTGATCGATTTCGGAGATTGACAAATTAGTCTCGTTTGTGCATGGAATGTCCTACGCCTGGACTATCAGTACACTTGAAAATGACAGGCTCGATGTTCCAATTATGGGATTTAGACTGAAATGGATCCGATGATTGTTTCAGTTCATTTGTGTCCTTAGCGAGTGGAATCGCACGCCAGTTCGTTTCCATTTTTTGTAACTTTTTATCCCTATTTGTCGCCAGCCAAGAAATTTAAATTTTTTTTCCTGAGCCGCCCATGATGATTCTACAATGCGAACAGTGAAATAGTTTGGTTTTTGCCGTCAGAATGATCAAAATTATCGCTCTTTGTGGTACACGTACAACGTAAACGCCGTGTATAACGAGAATGACCAAAAGATGCCCCCCCAGTCATGGCGGATGGGTAGTGCGCCGCCCCACGGCGTGGGCGATAATAGTCGCCGTCGGATTCGTCGTATACCTTATTCGCTTAGACATTGCCATTTTCCAACAATTCAAAGTGTGCATCTTGCACGGCGATATTTGGAATCAGCAGGAAAAAATACATTCAAATGATTCCAAACAAGCCTAGTCTTATTCAGTGATTTTAGCTAAATTTCAGTTCAAAGCTTGCAATTTCTCAAAATTTCCAGTTCTTTCAAGGTGTTTACTTTGATGAGACAAAATAGTTTCCAAGCCCCCCAAGTTCGAAAATCGGAAGTCGCATATCCCTACCTGAAGAAGGTTGAGCATGTAAAACCACTATCATATGTGTTATAACATGTTACAAAAATCAACCAGGGTTCCCCGCACAAGGCGTCATCGTTCACGTTATGCGCCACGTTTTTTGCATACATAATGTTTACTAGAGCTCTCGTGTACTTAAACTAATTTGCATCTGTGACATTTAAAAAATGTTGTCATATTTGTCAGAAAGTACGTTGTATTCGGTCTATAGATAAGAAAGACTAGTCCAAAGGATAGCAAACTAATTAGAAGAAACAATATTTGAACAGTGCTTCCAGTTGCCTCCCACAAAGTTACTGTTTCAATGACTGACGAAAGGCATTTGTTATACGATTAAAAGATAATTATTCAAACTTGATTATCATAGACAGGCTGGGTTATGGAATATCACGAAGTAGACCAGGTGATCTTATCGCTTCATGCGGTGTGTCAGTTTCTTTAAAAATGTCCACTCTTTAAGAAAAAAGGGCAAAAAAAAAAAACCATAAGGTAGCGCATGCAGGAATATATAGTGGTCAATTTTGTATTTGA
This sequence comes from Ophioderma brevispina, assembly GCA_023653785.1. NCBI lineage: Eukaryota > Metazoa > Echinodermata > Ophiuroidea > Amphilepidida > Ophiodermatidae > Ophioderma > Ophioderma brevispina. The sequence goes on from JAMKCH010083340.1 coordinate 143,748, forward strand.
CACAATAATAATCTGAGATGTCACCTGCTCTATTCATGGCATTCCACGCACAGAATGCTTATGACAATTGAGTTTGAATGGGTCTACTTTTATTCAGACATCTCCACAATCACTATTTCAATAATTGATTATACTATATACTACTAATACGTTAATATGGAGTGATATATGATATAAGCCGATCTAAGGTTTCCTTACAGAAGTGGGGCTACCTGGAAGCAGATCAGGACACTACTTGTAGTTGTGGAACAGCACCACAGACAATGGAACATCTCTTGGTCTGCCCAATGTTGGAGCAACGGTGCACAGACAAGGGCCTTGCGAGATTCAGCGAAGCAGCCAGATACTGTACCCATCTCTGGCTAGATCATATTTGAGACCCACTGTGTTTGGACACGATAAGAAGAAGAAGGGTGATGTAGTTGGATAAATCTACCTTCACCTAGATTGAGAAACACATTATGCTGACATTAAATTAGCATGTAAGTTTCATAAGAAAGCAAGAATAAATAATTAAAATAAAATTACACAAACAAAAAACAGAACACAATCAAAATTTTAATCCTATTATACTGCACTTGGTTATAAGAGGAAGTGCATATATTTGTATTTTTCAGTCATGTCCAGGTTGCGATATATGGTTCCAAACATGTCTATTTTTATCTTTTGTCTTTATTGGGCTAAAATATACGTGTAGATAGAAATAGAAAATTGTAATGATTGACTTCCTTCCATGTATTTCCTATAAGGGCCGTATACGATTTTCCAGAAATTTCCTCAAGCAAGTAGTTCTCAGAAAATTGAACACAATTATGACAATAATAATGTTCTAAATTTGTTTAAATATGACATTGTATTTGATAAGCGATTGTAATTGATCCTCTTTTGAGAACCAACGAAACAGCTTATATATTCAAAACTGCGATATGCATTGTATGCAGGTGTAACTCTATCTCTTTCTCTCTTCCTTCCTATCTCTCTCTCTTAAATACTGCATTTTTCAGTGCTGAACGACTTAATGTCCTCTCCGAAGGACAAGCTGCTTTCATGGTTGGTTTGGTCGATTCCAAATGAATCGCGGGGAGAGGAGGATTCTGATTTTAATCAATAGGTCTTACACAAGTTAAAATCCAGAATTGAGTACTTGAATAAATCAAGCAAGTGCCTTCAACGGGAATTTGAATTGGGTATTTTCCGCACTAAAGGCATGCAAACTAATCATTAGAACATATTTTTCCTCTCATGAGAGGTGAGAGAGTGGCCTAGGTAGTTAGTATTCTTCGTACCCCCACCCCGATCACGGTTGACTGACATAATCTCCAAATCTTGAAATATTGTTACGGAACCTTTTAACGGCTGTCCGGGAACTTCATGGTAAATGACCTTTGACAGAGGTACTGGATTACCACGCTTAACGATCGTTGTTTTATCCACCTCACTATTTTACAATTTTCAAAGGGGGGGGGGGAAAAATATGGTCTACTTCCCGTGCGAATAGTGTGGAGGGGACAATACGGCACCATCATCTCTTTATGCATAGTTAGTCAACCAAAGACTGAGACGTTCTGTAACACACGTTAAGCAAGTCCAGCCCCTTGAAAACAGTGACCTGCATGAGTTTAAGAGAGTCGCATTGTAGAAAGACATAACTGACAACCAAGTAGCATCTATTGTATTGAACCTGGTAAGCAACTCTTCCACCTGGACGCTGACTCCTCATGGCTGAATGGCCAATGTTTCAATTCATTGAGAACCAGAATCGGTCTAAGGTTTCCTGCAGAAGTGGGGCGACCTAGAATACTTGTGTTTGTGGAACAGAGTCACAGACAATGGAACATCTCCTAGTCTGCCCACCGTGTGGGCAACATGCAAAGACAATGACCTTGCTGAATTCAGTTAAGCAGCCAGACATTTTACCCATCTCTGGCTGGAGCATATCTGAAAACTACTGTGTTTGGATACGTCAGAATAGGCGTTTATCTTGGGAGATAATGCCACTCAACACTGTTCGGAGTATGGAGCATGATGTATATTAAGATTGCTTCTGATACCCTTTAGTATTGCTGTGTACCATGTCTTAACTGAGAAGCATTATGCATGATCATTCTTAATTTAAGAAGCATTGTATAATATCTTTATGACAATGTGAGGCAATGAGCACATTTCATCAACAAATATGAAAATTCTTTGAATGTGCTTTCAAATGATAGACTAGGACCTTAGCGAATACAGACATATTTTAGGTTGTATAAAATATCAAACCATAAAACATATAGGAGCCGTAATATTGAAGCTATAAAGACATTCAGTGATTTTAGCGTAATTTGTGGGCCTGTTGATTTTTTTATACTTTATCACAACTATGTTATTACAGGAATATCACAGACTTGTACTCATTAATACTACCTACAGCCCCAAAGGTCGCAGACCGGTCAAACAGGGGCAGATGCCGCAGAAAACAACTCGGCTTATGTTTCTTGAGGAGCACCATGATCTTCAACAAATGTTGATTTTTTGCAGAACAATGCTCTTGGGCCTTTAAGAATTGAAATATGCTTACGTTCAAAAAAATACCAGACGGGATCAATCACCCTTACAAGGACAAATAGCGTTTTTAGATTTGTGAAAAAATAACACGATTTTCACAATTTGTGGATTAAAAGCCAAACACGTGCTTCGGCATTAAAGCCACTTAAGAGTCTTAAGCGTATCCTTACTGTAGAAATTCATGGCTCACTTCTGAAACATTTTTTGATCAAACGGTAGCAGTTTTAGACCTCAGGAAAGCCAAATTTCTACTTCTGTGGCATTACTCATTCAAGGAAAAGGTCATATAAAAATGTTTCGAATGTGCGCTATGCTATTTGATTTTTCTAAGAGTCAACATGAAGCTGCATGACTTTCACAATCTTGATGATTACTTGTTGAATCTTTGTCAAAACATCAAGGGATTGTCTTGAGCTCATGTAGATAATCAAGTAACCATATTCATTCGTTCGTTAGTAAATTTATGCCATATTAAGTTATTATTTAAGGGTTAATTTCTCGTTGCCTTCATACATTAATTTGTCCATAATTCATTTGAAAAAATGAACCTTTTCAATGTTTGTTTTACTGCATAATCATTAAGTATGAAAAACGAAAAAGGATATCAAAACTGGTACAATACTTGATTTAAGAAGGAAAATGACAATTTGATTACGGGTTTTGTGACTATGTGCAAAAGGTTTGTTCTCCCAAAAAAGATGACAATGCTGTACCGTGTTTGAAATCAGAATATAATCAAATTTGTGTGTGTGTGTGTGTTTATTCTTAACTACAAGAGCTACAAGAGGCTTTATCTGCAGACAATGAATGAAGACACCGTTTGAAGATCAAGGACGTGACAATTCTGTATAAAAACACAGAGGAAGATTCTTGAAAGATAATTTCACTGTTTACTAAACAAACATACATAAGAAGCAAATTCATAAATTCATAAACGGCACTGCGCCCTCTGTTGTGTTTCAGTTGAAGAGGCGCAAACATTGAACAAACCATACAGTACTAAGTTAGAAATTTTCTGTTTGCCAAATATGTATATAGTAAATGTTGAAAGAGATGTGGGAGTCGTTTGCACACACAACCAACAATTATCATTTCACCATTAAAAATTGGTGCTTGCCAAATAATAAGCTTAAGCTAAAATGTGTGATTACATGGAGTCGGCATGTGGATAGATACTAATGTTCCTGTAATTAACCTCACGCAAATCAAAACAAACCAATGTCATATAGGCTGTCTCAATTAAAGTGGCCATCGATGCCCAAAATGATGACATTGGCCGCGTTTGTTCAATATTACCTTGTCATACTGTCGGCTTTGTAAAATATCATCATGAAAATCAACTAACCACATTGAAATCATTTAAGTTCTAAGATAAATTATTTTGGTACAGGGTATCCCAGAATTATTAGTACCCATCGATACCCAAAATGTTTTATTTTTTTCCATAAAAATCAATAACTTAGGTAAGCCTGGTTTAATGTCCAACTTCAATATACTGTAACCTTTCATAGAAATTTTGAATCGTGAAATCGTACTAACCAAGTGAAATACCCATTGTGTTAGAGGTGCTGATTTCATCCTTTTACAATCCGTATAACAACAAATACATTGATGTAACATTAAACACAATTTGACCAGATTTTTATCCGTATAACAAGACAAATACATTGATGTACATTTAAACACAATTTGACCAGATTTCAAATTTCCCCAGTACTAATTTTACTCCCTTATTTTACAATATCCGCCACAATGATTTTAGGACTTTCAGTATGGTGTTCTGGGGGCCATAGACATGTTGTCATAAAATAAATTCTGTTGCATTTAGTTGCAAGTGAAATTTTACTTTGATCAGTAGCCTCACAGGGGGAATATAGTTTTTCAGTCAAATTAATTTGCGGAGGTAATGAGAAAAAAAATACACGCTTTGCCAATGATACTCCCAGTGGCGAGCAGGTGTTGAAGAGGGGAGGGGGGGGGGGGCCAGCGGATTTTTGGTGGAATGTACCGCTCGTGTAGAAGTCTAAGTGGAGGAATAGGTGTTAGCGTGCGATATTCACATCACAACATCTTAGTCTATGAATTGACCAATTCAATTATTTATCAAGCAGCTCTACCGGCGTAATTCTGCATGCTCCACAGCTCAAAACAACACCTTTTCGACAAAATTACTGCCAGACTTTATATAGCCGAATGAACATATTGCCGTGGGGCAACTGTCCCCCCTGGCTAGCCTGTGTCCTAAAATCTGAGGTTGGATGAAGGTTGAGTGGTGGGTCGAGGAGGTACCCTTTAATGCTATAAAACCTATTTGTAGGGTTTTTGAATAGCTTATTTGTGGTGACGAATAGTATAGTCATGCCTTTAGGTCTATGTAGCCAGAAAGGCGTAAATAAATAAGTACAAGCTGGATTTTACTGGATAGTTTCCTAATATTTGTGAAGAGCAACAATTCCTAAGTCCCCAAGAATCTCCCGTGTGCTATTTGAGAAATAAGGGGTAAAAAATTAAAATGATTCAATTGAGCAAAATCATGGGGCATCTTTCTTCAGTCAAGACTGAAATAGAAAAATGTGTGGTTGTCTAACTTTTGAACTTTAGTTTTTGTGCAAGGCAGGCCAAAATTTTTCAAGGTCATCTAGGGGTAAAAATTTTTAAATTAAAACAGTAACGATTTCATTCAAACCATTCCAATTACTCGTACAGTTGTTTTGGTCATATTATGGCAAAAACAGTCATTCACACTATCTACAATCTTCGAAATATTGACCTTATAGGACAGTGGCTTGTGAACGTCCCATAGACCCAGTAGAAACCTGTCATAAAATAAGCCCTATAGCTATGCAGAAATTACTTGAGAACTATTTCTATATAAATATCTTTTCAGCTTATACACAATTAGACGAAAAACAATTTGCATACACTTTTGAAAGAATCGAGCACTCTGAGCATTAACCCCCATGAAACAATTGAACGTTATTTCCATATCGTTTAATAATCCCTAGTCCATAAACGCAGATATGGCAAACTATAACCTTTTTTTAATCCTTGTGAAATGACACAACCGTTGGTATACAGTTTGAAATTGCAATTGGACAAATTTTTTCAATTTTGGACCCCCTGTACAACTTTAAACACAACACCCCCCCCCCCCCCACGCCCCCCCCCCCCCCCCCCCCCCCCCCCCCCCCATTTCTCCAAAGCACACTGGGATTCTTGGGACTTTCGATATGTTGCTTCTTACAACATACAAAAAAATCCGCTTGTAACATATTTAATTATTTGCCGGTGTTTTTCTATATAACTTTGGACTATAGTCAGAAGTAGCCAGTTAGAGATGGACTACCAGATCGTCGTCACTTACACTGCATTTAACAGTGGTCATCTATAAGACCAAAGGTGAATTTTTAAGTAAAACTAAAAGTTATGAATGAGTCAGATGTGAAGGAAGATTTTCTGTGAGTGTTCCTTGAGAAGGCGGTGTCGTACAACATGGGCGATGTAGAGGCCCACAGTGTCACGCATCACATAATGTCCTCATATGATGAATTCATAATAAACGATGGTTATAGGGCACCAATGGGTGGCTGATGTTTGAATCGTGGATTATTTGGACAGGTGTAGAGTAATTAGTCCCGGCGTACTACAGTCCGGTACAACGGTAAGGAATATGCCCTAATTCATTGACCTCTTACAACATTATTTTTTTCACGCTTTTTCTTTATCGTTTATGGTAGCCCGGACTATATCTGCCTTTCACACCGGTGCAGGACAAACAGTGTCCGTGGTACTGAATCGCCTGCCGCTCGTCCTGTTTAATTGTGTTTCTCATTGTGTTCTGTACGCATCATTTGTTTCAAATCTTTGTACCCAATAGTTCCGTGTACAAATCCACTGATTTATTCCTTAATATGTTTTAAAAGGGTATGAACCCAATTAAGTATATAAAATTTCTCATCTTCATAGAATGGCCTCCCCACACCCCCAACCGTCAAAGTTTGAGTCGATATTTCAACCCTTTGGGTGGAAGCTAAAACGGTGATTTTGTAATCCCCACTAGAGTGGCGTAAATTAATATTGGTCGACAAAATGGGCACATTGTTCCCTCGTAACACCAAAACCAAACATCATTTGGCCCTAAGATTCACAGGTATATGAGAAAAATAGTCAGCTTTCTGCAGATATCAAACTTTGACCACTGGTCAAATCTGGGGGTTCTGGGGACGAGCTATTAGCGAGTGGACCATGAACCTTGAATTTATTATACCGTACTTATCTACTTTCAACCTTATCACCGTTAGTTCCATTCATAAACCGATCCAATACATTATGTTGTTATAACTTAATGCAAATACATAATGAACTTTAGGGCGTTTATAAAGTTTTTACATATGAATCACGTCATATCAAACTTTACGGCTGTTCGTGACACTTTCCGGAAGTTGTTCAAAATAAGATTATCATCCTTTCCCAGTATTATAACGTTTATCTTAATTTTCAGCAAATTAAAAGCACAAACAGAATGAAGGTATGAAATTACGTAAAATTTAATCCTGATTTTATCTCATTTCATTAAAAAAGTGCTAGGGGATTTACTCTGGTGAAATAAAAGCGTTCCGTGTTCAAACCTGGGGAAACCGAAAATATACAAAACAGGACCTACTTATGACTATAATACTGTTTTTAGTTCCATAAATAAATATCCTTGTTATACATGACACCACACTATGACGTCAGCAGAAAACACTTTTAAAATTGACAACAAGCGCACCTGTCTAATGTGGGGCATATTTGGTGTGAGTTTGCCAACCCGTGAGGAAACTAGGAGAAATTGGGTTAGCCCCTCGCTAGGAAACTATTAATAAAGTCGGTGTGCAAAGTATAGGAACTCCACTATGTAAAACGAGAAATAGAGCTGTTAAATTGTAAAGGATATAGTCAAACTTAATTATGTAAATTACACGATAAGTGACAACCGCGCGGATTTTATTGACATAATTGTCATACAGTTTAATGTTTTGAAGTTGGAAATGGCGTTAAGTAAGTGATAATACTGAACAAGGCAGGTAGAGTAAAGAAGTAGGACTTAATCGGTTAAGAACTGAACAATGATCATATCATGCCAATTCTCATTTATTTGTTCAACTTGAATGTAAAGGTATAATATTGTGCCTTGAACTGAAGTCGTCGGTCAGGGCATTTTGTACCACCCAATGATACTCTTGTCTATGTTTATAAACACGAGCTCATCTTCACGATGATGACTCTCAGCAATTAAATTAATCTAATTAAATCTTCTGTCCTTATGATTGACACCATGTCATCACATATCAAGTTCACGTCCAGTAGGACGCATGCGCACAGCTATTCTAATTGACCTGACGCCGCGGTTTCTCGCGCCCGTATTTGATGATCCTATGTAAGACTGTGTCAGCCTTACTCCGCGCTAAAAGAGACATTAAAGGCAAATTATGAACCGCTCCTCAGGATAACCGAGTTAAGTATTATCTCCTGAGGTTATTATAACCAAGTACATGACATCACTTGTACTATGATTGGCGGTATCAGTACCCCCATTTGTCATGTAATAATTTGTCACGTATATCTACAGTCGGATCTTCGTATGGAAACGTTTCATCAAGTATCATAAGCATTTTGTTCATCAATTATAAGCGTTAAAGTATCCCTTTCATTCATTACTTTAAACGTAAAATTAGAAACGCGTAATCTTGTTTATTTGTTTTTAAAATCCACTTTAAAGGGGCGTGGTTCGCGATCGTCTTTGGGACCCCCATGATTTTCCCGGAAGTAGTATCGATTTTGTATCAAATGAAAGGCCGTATTTTCCTTGTCGTCCTGAAATTTGAGCCTCGAATCCATTTCATTTCCAAGATAAAAAACAAAAAAACGCCGTTTTAGTGGTTAACCACTTTATTAGCCAGTATTGAATAGGGCTTGCACCATGCATTATTGCGTCTACCATCAAAAGCGCAAGTTTGTTTCCCACGGAAATTGATGGGGTGTAATTTGCAGGACCAGGCTCTCAATCAAGTGAGAACACATACACACAATCGGAACAACCCCTTGATATACTCCACTCCGCACTAAAAAGAAAAACTGACCGCTCTCTTCCACACATAAACTAAAATCCAAAATCCGCCCAAAAGTACACATTCTCGCGCGAGCACATACGGAAAGCATGACCTTTTTTCGAACCTTTAAAACTGACACCATAGAATGACATACAGGTTTTAAAATACATTAAAGTGCCTTAGGGTAGTGAGTAAAGTTTAATTATACTAAGTAGTAATAAGTCGTATTAAACTCTTAAAGGTGATGAGCTGGGTCTTTCACAGAAAAACGCAATGCAATAATGTCATTATATTCCATAATCGTAGCAGGCGTTCTGTCTCTAAAAGTAGCTCTTGGGGACAACAACGAAAACACGGCCCAACAGTTAGTATGTGTGCAAAAGTATCCACCATGTTTGGCATTTTATATATCAAACGAAATATATGGACATCGGTTTGCAAATTGATGACCTTTTAAAACCGTTTCCTTCCATTCACGTCGTCCGTTGTTTAAGGGTAACAAGTAAACACACGCCCACGTGTACATCCCACACACCTTCACATACATTCCCACTTTGTCCATTCCACTTGGTTCAAATTCCCACTTTTTCTATCCCATTAGTCCCATTTTAACTTGGTCCAATTCCATTTGGTCAATCCCATTTTGGTCCAAATCCCATTCGTTCGTCCAATTCTACATTGCATTCAATCTTTTGTCAGAAACGGTAACATACTAAATGGAATAGTGGAGAAATGAATTGGACCTAGTGGGATTGGACCAAGTAAGAATTGGACGAAATTGAATTTGATCAAGTTGGAATACGGATACAATCTTCACAACAACAATAATAACACATCTCGGCAACAACCAACTCGCATTTATCTCATCCCGATCCGGTGAGTGTGCGCGAAAATGGGTCAGTCACGTCCGAAAAACGTCATAAAATATAACACTTCTTTTTTAATCTTGCTGACAACCGCGTATACTTATAATTTTCAAGGTTTTTTCTCTCTATCATCCGTAAACACAAAAACTTCAAGGCATATTTCACTGATTGTATTTGATAGAAATTGATTAGGCATTTTACCCAAAGTAAAAACCGTATCAACTGAGAAATAAATTAATGGGATTTCCGGTATTCGAAACCCCAAGCTCTAAACATGGCTAAAGTAATTCCACGTATATATATAAATACAAGCTAAAATAGATAAGTTTGTCATCAGCCAGTGAGATCTTACATTGCTTAATACTGTGTCGTACCAGGATCATCAAAGAATATTTTTCCCCCCAGAATTACATATGTTTGTCAAATTGGAATGAAGCAGCTGCCGTGAAGTTCTTTGTAAAGTTGTTAGGCACGAGATGAAGAATGGATCTCGCTAGTAGAGCCCACGCTGGTCACCACAGTGCTATGCATCACCCCAGTTCGACGTCTATTAGGAAACACTTACTCTGCAAATGGGATCTCGCGAGTAGAGAGCCCAGCTCTGGTCAACCACATGTGCTATGCATTCAACCCAGTTCGACGTCTATTAGGAAACACCTTTACTGCAATGGATCTCGCGAGTAGAGCCCAATGCTGGTCACCACATGTGCTATGCATTCAACCCAGTTCGACGTCTATTAGGAAACACCTTTACTGCAAGGGTTAATTCAAGCTCTCATTCCGAAAAGAGTTGATATCAAACAAGGTTATTTGTATGAAAGACCAACTGCATGAAATCGCTTTTATCTGTAATCATTCCAGAAAATATAATTCAATTACATTTGCATATTAAACATATTTAATGATGTAATGAGATATATTATTTTTACTTATATATTATTTACTTATTTTATAGAAATTAACAATGTTACTTTCAGAAGAAAAATATATACTGCTAAAAAAATAGATCTGTCTGTCTGTCCGGCTATGCGTTTCGTTATATGCTTTGACATATGGGGCTGATATTTGGCATGAAGGTAAGGGAGGACAGTCTGACCTTTGTTTGCAGGGTCTCCGAGTGACTCGAAAGGTCAATGGTCATATTGCGTAGAAATGCCCTTTGTCCACTAAATTTGGTCAAAAGGACCGCTGATCTGAGCAAAGAACAAATCTGAGGTCAAACTCACATAGGTCAAAAGTCACAGTCACACACGCGGAAATGCACTAATATCTAAAACAATGTCTGCAGAACAGAATGCTTTTTGTTTTGTCTTGTTAATTATACAACTCTGTTTTGTCAAATACGAAGATCTGGTGAAAAATGATGTGGTTGACAATCAAAACGTCAGGAGTTACTCTTGCTGTGTGTTTTCCGGCATTGCATTGTCTAGATGAAAGACAGGGTCTTCGCTTTTCCGTATTGATGGAAGACCAATGGGTCTAATAAAAGTCATCAATGCATCGTTGAGCAGTTAATGAGCCAGTAATTCCGATAAGCCTTGTCCGTCCTTTCTATGTAATACCACTCCAAACCATCGCCGATCCTCCACCAAAGCTGGCATGTTCTTTAATCATGTTGATATAGATAGCAAGAAACCTCTCCGAAGGATATACTATCTCTTTTTGATGTTAACGGGGGCGTCCAAAGACACTTTCTTGTCTGAAGAAAGCGGGTCCATCACATTATAACAGTCTTTCTATTACGTCCTGTTCTCCTACTCAATTCATATTGTGATAATCTTTCAAACTCTGAACACTGAGGTATACCCATTGCTACCACCTATTGTCATTGAGAGATAATGAAGAAGGCTCTATAAACTCACCTGAATGACCTTAGGACCATTCTCCGATAAAGTGTTCAAGTTTGTTCTCCTAAATGCCCAAATATCAACATTAAGGAATTCTTGAAAATCGTTGAAAATTGTAAACTTTCATATTTTCAGAACACAGAACAATGCATGGGTGATCTTAAAAAATATACGATTTTTTAGTATGATTGCCTAATGTTAACACTTAAGTAACGTATTTGGTGTAACGTATCTGGCTAGCCTTTTTCTAATTGTGCCGTTCTTAATAAAAGTACATGTTTCACCGCCTTAATCTCTATACCTTATCAGGTATAACCATTGAACTAAAGCATAGTGTGGTATTCGACTTTATGTATCACGGCGTTTAGCAAGAGCGCTGCGGTAGGTATAGTAACGTATCTGGCGGGGTATGAACGTAATAGTCAGGGGGCACATGTCAACTACTTCAGAAGCTGTGCCAAGTCTGATATTTTATATGGACCTTGTTATTGAACCCATAAGGAGATGATTTCAACTTGTTGTCTAATTCTCAGTGACGATTTTCATCGATTGAGGGCGTTTTTTTCAAAATGGCCGCCAAAATGGTAAAAAGGCTATAAAAAAATAAAATAGTCGTGTATAAAGTGCTTCAGAAAATTGATTAAGCCTGGTTTTCAATGTTGGCTTTATTGATTAACCCATATTCAGTTGTTTTCAACCTAATACCAAACTCTCAATGACGGTTTTCATCTATTGAGGGCATTTTTTTCAAAATGGCGGTCAAAATGATAAAAACCTATAAAGAGTAGTAACGTATAAAGTGCTTCAGAAAATAATTAGGTTGAGTGTGATTTCAAATGTGGACCAGATTATACTCATAAGGAGTTGTTTTCAGCTTCATGTCAAATTCTCAGTCACAGTTTTCAATAATAGAGGGCACTTTTTCAAAATGGCGGACAAAATCATAGGAAAAATACTCTAACAAATAGAATAGTCATGCTTTAAGAATGCCATCTTCCTGGTAAGGTCTTCCATGTTAGCTTGATCCAGAGGTTTGAACGGGGGCTCAGCTAGGAGGTGCAGGGCCCTGTTCAAGTCCCATGCTGGGACAAGCGACTTCCTGAGAGGGACACTCGTGATACATCCTTTTCTAAAGATCATTCCGGAAAGGTGAATTAGACAAGCCATGGTGAACAGAAGCTGCGGCAGTACAGCAGGTCTAATGGAGCGTGCGCTGGCCCTCGGTGCTGGAAAACCATGGAGAACTTTGCTACGTTTCCCAAAGAGGGCCTTTTATAAGGATTGACTTTGTTGTCTTGGCAGTATGCGTGGTACTTCCTGTGCGGACATTGTAAGTCTTCTCGTGAAGGATGCCTTACCATTCCTGCCAGGGCAGAAGCCTCTTCAGAAAGGCTGCTGCAGTTGTAGGATCTGATGAAAGTTCGCCGTCATACAGTCAGGTGAAGGGTCTGACTTGTCGCTAGGGATACTTGCGTCTGGTCGGGTTAATCAATAGGTCTCCCTCATGAGGGAGGTAAACGGTTCCGCCACCGTGAGAGGAAGTACTTCCGGGAACCACATTTGTCTGGGCCAGTGTGGCGCATATTAGAAGCAAAATGTTGCACCGCTGGATCTCGAGAGCCTTCTCCACACCCTGGGTATTATTGCTATCGGGGGAACGCATTATGACGAGATCCTATCACAGCTGATCGTCATTGCGACCTACATGGCAAAAGCCATTGGCCCGCTCCCAAGGAAGAGTATGGTGTTCCCAGCTGCAGCAAAAAGGTTGATTAGGAGGACACTCGAGTCTGTTGAAGACCACTTTGCACACGTTGGGGTTGAGGTGTCATTCCACCAACAAGCCCCTGGACCTTGGTCGGGGCAAGGATGGTTGTTCCCCTTCTTGACAGGGTACCAGCTAGAATGTTGCCTGCTCCGGGAGATGGACACCTTGAGCTGAATCCTGTGGCGCTGCCACCTATCAGCAGCGATGTGAATGAATCAGGCTGCGAGTACCTCCCAGGGGCTCGTTCCAAATCGTGGCGTAAACCCTACTTGAATACTAACTCATGCGTCATGTCCTACATAACAGACCTTTTCATACCAGTTACACGGTTCTTTGGACAAATTGGTCACTCAGACATGACCATAGTATGCAAGTAGATTACGAATGAGTTCGGGAAACGGCACCGCTCGCTTGTTATATTACCCCAGTCACTACCGTGAGGTTGTTGCAGAGTAGAGTGGTCGACTGGTCTTGAACCTGGGGAAGTAGGCGCCGTAAGCCAGGCGGACCGCCCACAGCTCCAGAAGCCCGTCTTGGACGTTCTATGGTGGGTGGGGAAGCGGGGAGGCCCGGGGTTGAATGTCTGAGAGGCTGCATCCCACTGATGGCGTGATGGACCTTTGGAGAGATGTCTATACCTTCGACATCTGGGTTCTTTCGGGGCTGAACTGGATAGAACGTGAAGCTGTAGGTATCTCATAATAGGGCAACTTGGGGGTACGACAGCTGTGAGGCTTGCGATAAGGCCAAGGAGCCGTAACCACCATTTGGCTGGAGCCGTCTGCCGGGATGTAAAACTGTTCCGCACCATGAGAGGAAGGACTTTCGGGACTGGTTCGGCCAGTGCTGTGATATTAGAAGAATTGCACCGCTGGATCTTGAGAGCTTCTCCAGCACCTGGGTATCATCGCTTATCGGGGACGCATATGCTGAGATCCTTTTCCATCTGATCTCCATTGCGTCCGCTCCCGAGGGAAAGTAGTCGGGAAGCTGTGTGTTCAAGGCGCGGCAAAAAGTTTTTGATTAGAGGCCGCTGGAGTCTGTTGAAAACCACCTTGAACACTGTTGGGTTGAGGTGCCATTCCACTGACAAGCAAGCCCCTGACCTTGGTCGGGGTATGGATGGTTGTTTCTTCTTCTCGATAGGGTACCCGCGAATGTTGACTGCTCCCGGGAGGAGATGGACTGCTTGGAGCTCGATCCTGTGGCACTGACACCATAATCAGCAGCTTGGATTTGTCTGTTGACAAGTCATAGCTGCGGGTACCGGAGACCGTCCCTGCTTGTTTATATAAGTCACTACTGTGGGGTTGTTGCACCTGGTAGACAGGTCTAATCCCATCCAGGGAAAAACTGCCATGTTGTGGGGTCAAAACTTTTCATCAACGTCTTTAGGTTCCTAAATTTCAAACTCTTTCCAATTATCTTGGGGCCCCTAAATTTTTCCTAGCCCAAGATGGCGGCAAAATTACAAATTTTGCCGCCAAAATTCTAAAAAGTATTTGAAAATTGTCATTTTTAGATTTTTCCGGTGGTTCTGATTTCCTTGACCTATGTGCTTAAAATCCAGCTGAAGCACTAATATTTAGTCTCAAATCCCAGATGGCGGCCCAAAATCCCAATAGTGGATAAAGTACTTACTTAATTTGGCTATTCGTCCTATTAATATTCCCCTTTTATACTTCTTTGGGGCTGGATTTTTTTTTGTGTTACCTCATGAACTCATACTCTATTTGCTGAGCTTACAGGACATAACCGAATATTTAGAGTAGTCCCCAAATCCAAGATGGCCACCAAAATGGGAACCCAAAATTATTTTACTTAGTTGTATAGTGTATTGGGAGCTTCCAATTACAAGTTAATTCACATGATCTCTCATCTTAAAGATATATTCTTCAAATTCCCTGGAACGCCATCCCATAGGCCTTGAATCCAAGATGCGTCCCAAAATTCTAAGTGGCCCGTCAAAATTACATTAATTACATAATAAGTAACTTGAAAACTGTTATTTGCAAATTTTTTTCAGTGGTTCTGCTACCCTTGTCCTAAGGACTTAAAAGCTAGCTGAAGCATGCTCATGATTTAATCTCAATTCACAAGATGGCTGCCAAAATCCAAATTAAGCGAATAAAATTAACGGTGACTATACTGCCTATTAATTTTTCGATTTCAAACCTTTTTTACTGGATGTTTTACTCGGAATGTATACTCTATGTGCTGAGCTTACAAGTCTACCTAATATTTAGTCTCAAATCCAAGATGGCCGCCCAAAATGGCCACCACAATTATCTTAATGACTTGTATAGTGTATTGGAGCCTCTAAACATAACCTAAATGACCTTGCACATGATTTATATGTAGCCTTATGGACATTTAGCATATTAGTAATACAAAATAATGACTCGAAGATGCCAATAAACACCCCAACTGTTTTTCACAAATAAATATTTCTTGCAGCAAAAAACCTGGTAGACTTACATTGGATTACGGAATAGGGTATTTTTTTGCCAGCCACTTTGCAGATTTAAGGGGAAGCGCCATAATTGGATTCACGACCCTTCCATCGGCTAGTGTTGTGGTGAATTCGAAGGATAATATTTTATGATGAGAGATCTAACTGAATTTACTTGTGGTAATCGGAAGCTCGAGTACACCACACACCTAATAAATAATTGTGGTGGCCTTCCTTGCGCGACATTTTTATTTATAATATATATTAGGTAGCCTGTAAACTCAGGACATACAGTATACATTCAGAATAAAAAAAATCCTGCAAAAAGGTTTGTAATGGAAATTTAATAGGGCATAGAGTTTAAGGTAATTTTATTAGCTACTTTGGATTTTGCCGCCATCTTTGAATTTAAGGATGACCCAGGAGTAGTGCTTAAGCTGGCTTTTAAGTACTTAGGTCAAGGATAGCAAAACCACTGAAAACGCTGCAAATAACGGTTTTTAAGTTACTTATTATGTAATAATTGTAATGTTGACGGCCAATTGGCATGTTTGGGCCGCCATCTTGATTCAAGAGCCTATAACAGATGGCTTTTCAGGGATTTTAAGGATCCATCTTTAGGATGGACATCTACTGAATTAACTTGTATTCGGAAGCTTCCCCATCACTATACAACTAAGTAAAATATTTTGGTAGCCCCTTTGTTGGTGGCCATCTTTGATTGAGACGAAATATAGGTACCTGTAAGCTCAGCAATAGAGTATAAGGTGCCAGAATAACACAATCCAGCCAGAAAAGTATAAAGGGGAACTTAATAGGCCGTATGTTCAAAATTTCAAGTCATTTTTATCCACTAATTTGGATTTTGGCCGCCATCTTCTTGGATTTGAGATCAAATCATGAGTAGTATTTCAGCTGGATTTTAAGTACATAGGTAAAGGATATCAGAACCACCACCGGAAAATCTGAAAATGACACATTTTGCAAACATACCTATTTAATGTAATTAATGTAATTTTGGGGTGACCAATTTGTAATTTAGGTCCGCCCTCTTGGATTCTAGAAATTTAGGGTGGCCCCCAAGCTTATTTGAAAGACGTTTTTGAGTTTAGGAACATAAAACCAAAAGCAAGTTTTGAGAACAGTTTGACCCCACAAAAATGGCATTTTCCCTCCCCTGGATTAGACCTTGTCTATGTATCGTCGTCCTTGACCTTGGGTAGTATGCGCCGTAATGCCAGGCTGTACCAACCCACAGTTCCAGAAAGGTCGCATGACTGGAGTTCAAGACCCTGCAATCGCCAGCCTTCCCAGTTGGGCTCCCAGCCCGTTTTTGGACTTGTCTCAATGGTGAGCGGCTGGAAGCGGGACCAACCAGCCCAGGTGAATGTTTTTGAGGCTGGTTCAACCCATCTGAGGGCGGTGGTGGAGACCTGTTGGATCACGTCTAAGATCCTATTTGACATCTATTTCTCTTGACGGCTGAAAGCTTTGTATGACCTGGAAGCTGTATGATCTCGTACTAGGGACATTGGGGACGGACTGCTGTGAGGCTGGTTATAAGGCCAAGAAGCCATAACAACAGTTTGGTTGGAGCCGTCTGCCTGGCGAGGAAGTTCCGTGTGCACAGACGATGGCTGTTGATTTCTCTCCGCTGTCGGGAACATCTTCCCTCTGCCGAAGTCTATGACGGAGGCTTGGTTGGATGGCTGACTCCTCCCAATTGATGATTAGTCCATGGGAGCTGAAAAGGTCTGCAGGTCCTCCAGATTTGAAAGCGAAGGGTCTGGGATGGGGCAGTGATCAGCCGGTCGTTGAGGTAAATGTAGATGAACATTCCTTGTCACCCGCAGAGCTTGTCACCTTGACTATCCTTGTGAAGGTCCTTGGGGCTGTGGATAGCCTGAAGAGCAGGCTCCAGAACGGGAAGGTCTGAAGGATGGATGGTCACGTGTAGGTATGCGTTCTTAAAGTCCAGTGTTGCTCTCCACCACCCTGGCGTAGTTACGGGATGATGGCCGCTAAGGTTTCCATGTGGAAATGTATGGGTTGAATGTAACGGTTAAGCGGCCCGGGGTTTAGTATGGGGCGCCATTCGCCCGACTTCTTCGCTGTTAGGAAGAATGTTGAAAAGAAAACTACCCTTCACTTGGGGACAGTTTCTAAGGCTTTTTAAGGCTTCACAAATCAATGTTTTTTAAGAGTTTATGACCACTTAAACCCATTAAATGGCCCTTAAACCCCTTAAAGTATATTGTTAATATTTATGCACTTAGCATATAATAACAAAAGACCAATTTGTAAGCCCCACAAAAATCATTATAACATGATATGGGCATTTCTTTAAAGAGATTCTTTGAAAAATATGTCATTTGGCGGCCATTTTGAAAAAGCGCCCTCACCAGTTGACAAAAAAGACTGAGAATTAGACAACAAGTTGGAAGTTATTTCTTGTGGTGTTATTGAACACATGAAAGTGAAAAACCAAACTTGGCAAACCTTCTGAAGTAATAGCAACAGGATGACATGTGCCCCCTGACTATAACGTGAGTGATTTCTTTCATTACTAAGCCTGGATATTGTTACTTCAAAACCAGATTTTTATGCAAAACATGTATAATATAACATTGACATGTGCTCGATTTACTGGTTTATTGCCATTTTGTCTAATCCCATTTGGTCTAATAGCCATTTGGTCTAACTTCAATTGGTCTAAACCCATATTGTCTAATACCAATTTGTCTAATAACCATTAAGTCTAACATCCAATTTATCTAATCACATTAAGTCTAAATCCAATTTATCTAACAACCAAAATGTCTAATAGCCATTTGGTCTAATGCCCATCTAGTCCAATGCCCATTTCGTCTACTACCATTTGGTCTAATAACCACAAACACCATTTGGTCTAATTCCCATTTGGTCTAATATCCATCTTGTCTAATATTCATTTTGTATAATATCCATTTGGTCTAATACCCAATTGGTCTAATATCCATTTGGTCTAATATCCATTTGGTCTAATATCCATCTGGTCTAATATCCACTTGGTCTAATATCCATTTGGTCTAATATCCATTTGGTATAATGTCCACCTGGTTCAATATCTATTTGGTCTAATACCCATTTGGACTAGATTGACATTAGCCCAAACGGATATTAGACCGAATGGATATTAGACCAAATGGATATTAGACCAAATGGGTATTAGACCAAATGGTTTTAGACCAAATGGATATTAGACCAGATGGATATTAGACCAAATGGATATTAGACCAATTGGGTATTAGACCAAATGGATATTAGACCAAATGGATATTAGACAAAATAAATATTAGACCAGATGGGTTTTAGACCAATTGGCATTAGACCAAATCGGTTATAGACGATATGGATATTAGACGATATGAGATTTAGACCAGATGAATATGAGACTACATGGCTATTAGACTAAATGGTTTTTAGACTAAATGGTTATTAGACTAAATGGTATTAGACCAATTGGAGTTAGCCAAAATGGCAATTAGACCAAGTGGGATTAGACCAAATGGCAAGCCATCGATTTGCCGCATATTGGAACATTCTTCTACCGTTATTTTTGGCGATTTTGTATCCATTCGAATTATGGTAACGTATCCGGCTGCATGCTCTCAGAGAACCCTTGCGAAACTTTAATAATCCAATATTATCGTGTCTTGAGCTTTATAATTAGGGCATAATAGAGGATGATAAAAATGCCATCTAATCTTTGATATGCGCTCTTGTGTAACGAGCAGGGACACATTTAAAAGAATGGATTTGGGTTGGCGACATGCATCATCAGCCTCATTGTTTGATAATTTCTCGCCCGGTTACAACTTCTGGTCCGGATGATTTTGAAAAAACAATCAGTATAATTTATATTAATAAACATTCATTCTTAACGAGCAAGTTAAAATGTTCATTGTATTTAGCTTACATTGAAAGCATATCGAAATGTTATTTCAAATGAATATAAACCACATATAGATTAATCTATCCTTCCTCTTTTCACTCAGCCCCCGTGCTGTGGTGGTAAGATCGTCTGTCCAGTATGCAGAAAGTCACAGGTTCGAATCCGGTCGGAAGTACATTTATCTTTCTTTCAGAGCTTACGTACGCGCGCTGGCCTCTCTAGAAAATATAACACAAAATGCATATAATTTGTCTCGCTGAACTGTCACATCTGCAACCAAATGGAAGTACCTCTGACATCCGACATGTTTGGTGGACCTTTACTCATGCTAGCATCCATTAACTGCCTAGACTATAATAAGCCCGCGTAAGGGTCGTCAAAATCAATCATTTTTTCCAAGAAAAGGGACATTCGCAGGTGCACGTTCCACGTCATCATTCTTAGAAGAACTAAAAACTTCCTGAACGTAACTTCCAGACACATGCATATGCAAGGATTGATACTTTTAATCAAACAATTTATGTTACATTCCAAAGCAGGGCCAGGCAGAATTGCGAGGTAGTTGTAACAGCATTAGAATGATTATTGATTACTTAATTGATGATATGAATAAATGAATCCAACATCACACTAGTCAACAATGGGTGATATGAATAGGTGAATCCAACTTCACACGAGTCAACAATGGGTGATATGAATAAGTAACTCCAACATCACATTTGTCAACAATGTGTGATATGAATAGATGAATCCAACATCACACTAGTCAACAATGAGTGATATGAACAGGTGAATTCAACATCTTACCAGTCAACAATGGGTGATATGAATAAGTGACTCCAACATCACATTTTTCAACAATGTGTGATATGAATAGATGAATCCAACATCACACTAGTCAACAATGAGTGATATGAATAGGTGAATTCAACATCTTACCAGTCAACAATGGGTGATATGAATAAGTGACTCCAACATCACATTTGTCAACAATGTGTGATATGAATAGATGAATCCAACATCACACTAGTCAACAATGAGTGATATGAATAGGTGAATTCAACATCTTACTAGTCAACAATGGGTGATATGAATAAGTGACTCCAACATCACATTTGTCAACAATGTGTGATATGAATAGGTGAATCCAACTTCACACAAGTCAACAATGATTGATATGAATAGGTGAATTCAGTGGCGTAACCAGCTTTTTTTTCAGGGGGGCAAAGGGGGGCACATGGATTTTCAGGGTGGGCAAGCATATATTAATATTTGTTAGTATAGCGTATGGCCTATGTAAATCACTAATTTTTCAGGGGGGCAAGATTCCCCACAGGGGGGGCAGCTGCCCCCTGCCCCCCCCCCCCTCTGGTTACGCCACTGGGTGAATTCAACATCACACCAGTCAACAATGACAATAACTATTGACTATTCAATAGTCGCAACCAAATTGTCATGATAATCAACTTCTGGTTTATTTAAACTGTTT
Source organism: Ophioderma brevispina (assembly GCA_023653785.1). Lineage (NCBI taxonomy): Eukaryota > Metazoa > Echinodermata > Ophiuroidea > Amphilepidida > Ophiodermatidae > Ophioderma > Ophioderma brevispina. The sequence continues at coordinate 164,743 of JAMKCH010083340.1, forward strand.
TGGTTTACTCCAATTTGAACTGTTTTCCCCTTAATTGTTGCAAGAGAAGTAGTAGCAAATAAAGAAGAAAAGTGAAAATGTACAGAAGAATACAAGAAAAATAGAAAATAATATAGAAAAGTGACTGTGTGTTCTATTTATTGAGCTTTTAAAGAGAAAAACAATTGGTATAGCTACAATTTATAAACAGAATATTTATACCTTGATTTGTATTGTGATCACGCAAGTCTAAATTGCTTCAGAATAAATATTTCTCACGTTTTACTTAACCAAACTAAAAACCGCTGAAGGGCAGCTTTTGGGTTGCAACGTTTGCAAGTTATGAAAATAAATCGCTTTAAGTTTGAGACACGAATAACAAAATTTTAACAGGTGGAAAAATGTGCGAAACATCAGCTGTAAAAACCCCCGCCAACATTTGCTTTCAGTCCCTGAGGAAAAAAATAAACATTCTAGTTGTAGTAAACTAAGAGCTTAATAAATATGATGGAAATACAAATTTTTATCTTGTTACATTGTTATTCTTTGAAAGAATTTTGGACAAAGCTGCAATGAATTGGAATTAAATGGTTTACAGCTGTAACCATTCATTGATATGAATTCAACATCCAATTTTCATCTCCGTCTATCTATAGATTGTCCTATAATGCAGGCGTGTCAAATGAGTGTTCTATTTTTTCCCTAAGATAGAGTTTTCAGTAGTTTAAGGGCAAGAATTTGCTTCTATTAAGTCACGTTTATTCCCCAAATATTTGTTCAAATAAAACAGTATAAAAGAAAGATGACTTTGAGTAAGTACACATTGATTATAGTTCAAATTATCCATTCAAAAATGGATACAGCCATAAATACCTATTCATAAGCAAGTATAGATTACATTAGAGCATTAATTCAATACGAGTCCAAATGCATCTTCTCTATATATATTTTAAGCCATTTAAGACCATTTAGCACTTGACAACATTATGCGGAAACTGTATCTATTAGCTGCCTTCCACCTTTGATGTATCTTTATCAATTTTATAGATCCGCTATATGAATGACAGATAAGCTAACAACCGTAGTTTCACAACAAATGCTAAGAATCTGGTCAGCTAAAATGGGTGTAGTCTTGGCCTGAGCTATAATTCATCCTAGCATTATGAACGACATTCAAGCTGATGAAAAGAAAACAAAAAATAATGAAAATATGAATCGGAACTGATCAAAATCACTTTAGACAACTGCCGTCATTCAATTCCTGCTGCCCTTAAGAGTCAAACAAAATTTAACGTGATAGACCGCGGGTATATGCGCAAACTAAACGGCGGGAAAATTATTAAGTGGATATAATCTATTACGGTGTCTGGTAATAGTCAAAACTATTCGACAATTAATTGATTATTTAAGAGACAAATTCCTTGAGGCAATTTGCCATGTCACTTACTACGATATCTAATTGTTATGACATTAGAAAGTGCAAGATAGAGTTGCCAATAAGGAGATCCCAGCTAATAACTTTAAGTAGCAGTCCCGGCTAATAACTTTAAGTTGCAGCAACTTGTTCTCAATGTTGGTTACGGTGAGACAAGATTTGTAATGAGGTTATCTTTTAGCCTCACTGCTCCCCAAAAGTTGCTCCTCTTTTAGAAACAAAGTTGAGCTAATTCTTAAAGTGTAGAAATTGTGAACTGTAAATATTTGTTCTACATTGCTTATGGTAATAATGACTTAATTCGAATGAGTTATATACATTGGATTCCCAACTTAATTAGCCAGCCCGTTGTTAGAACAGGTAACAACGTTGAAGTTAGTCACATTATAAGGCATAATCTTTCATTTAACATTTAAGAGGCGTCTGACAAATGTTATTTTTCAAATGTCTCCAGAAATCGCACACCACTGCTTTAAGTCGTTGCACCATATACATGATATAAGAGGTAACAAATGCATGCGTTTTCTTAAGAAAATTGTGGGTTTTCTTCTGAACGAAGAGAAACATTTTTGAGTACATGTGTGCAATGTGCAATAGTAGTTACATTAATGTGAATACCGAACAATGTTCTTAAACATCCTCTATGAACATCTAAAACATATCCTGACTGATATACAAATTTCCCTATATCCGCTGTCTATTTAGTAATCTGCTATAATGCTTCGATCACTGAGTACCCTAATTGCTCATGAACTGTAACCATCATATTGTGTTTAGCATATATCGTGACACTTTGACCCTTTGTTTAATTACCTAAGCGTACTTTATTAGAGGTCGTGTTATAAGCCCTAGTGAACAGAGAGTATTTATTCTGTGGGTTTATTGACTTTAATCCCTGGCATGATATGCAGATTAAACATCTAGAGTTTAGGTTTAAGTTACCAAGTTCAGGATTAAGAGATTTTGAAACTTTTACTTGCTCTAGTTAGGTAGAAGATTAACCTATTATACACACGAGGTCCGACATGTATTACATCGTTTAAATAAAAGAAAACTATTTTGAACTTACTTTATTCGGATAAAAAACATTTTCCGGTTCTATTATAAAATAATACTTTAATTTATTATTGTTTTACTTATTTATATAATCACAATCACGTTTTCTTCACTGGAAACTATCAATAACTATTTTAATCGTTCTTGACAGTATTTTTTTCTAAAATCATAGAGTAGGGAAACTGATTAATTGCACTTCAGTAACGATATAGGATTTTGTAAATTGGCTAATGATAATCATTCTCACACGACTTGTAGTAAGTAGTTGTTATCAATTAAATGTTACGAAAGCATTTAAAACCTCAAGAGTCATAATACTTTAAAGATGTTCTCATTATTTCATTATTTTTTGTTATGTCGTTAATATAAATTATAAAATTGATGTTGAATGATGTATCAATTACTTTGTAAAGCAAGATTAGCATTCTGTGAGTAATATGTCATCTTAATTTTTGCAAAAAAATCAGGCTTTCCATGGACCATGTATTGCTCAATGTTTTTAAACTCTCCGAGTAGTAAATAGTTCGATGAACGTTATGCTTTTTCATGTATCTTCTGGACGATGAGAGGAGGGGAGGGAAATTTTTCCCGAATAAACAGATGCAAAAATAGAATGATTGCACGAATGATTCAAACGTTCGGGGGTATGGTATGGATAGATAATATCATACTATCACCAACTAGAAGAATATTTGGCAAGAAGTATTTTAGTCATATTTTCTGCATATTAATCAGCTAATTTCATATTTAATTAGTGATGATGCAATGTTTTTGAAAAAACAAATGTAGCACAACTTCTGAAAGTAGTACAAAATTTGTTGAAAATTAAAGCTCTTCAAAGTTCTATGTCATCAATCACCAATTCCCGATACTTGGAGGGGTTAGATCAATATGTTATGTGTGAAAATCAGAATATGAAAAGTGATCCTTCTGTATCATGCTCAGTGATAAAACAACAATGTCTATTAATATTCAATTTAGGTTTATAACATAGATCAGGGTTTAAAGCTCTTTCTGACCATACATCAGGAACATATAGAGGTTCAAGTTTTGCTTCTACACTTTGGTGGTAAATTGTAAACATTGGCATGTGAATGGGAGAAAAACCGACTTTAAAAAAAAGTTTTAATTTACTTCAAAGCTGTAATAAGTTGATCACACAGCAGTGATACTGTAAATGGTTTATGTTATCAATCTCCCATGGGTCTACACAACCCCTTCTTCCTTAATGTCATCTACATTTTAGGTCTAATCCCTGGTAGCCCTTAAATCAAAACACTAACTTTCCCATACTGCCATCCTGTACAACACGTAGTCAGCAATTTAACAAGAGGAAAAATAAAACATAATTGGGCTCTATTTATTAACCAGAGGGTTTTACCCCTAGATTTCCATATGCACTTTGGGTTTAAGTATCTGACATTCATCAATGTAACTGACAAACTCCAGAGATGCATAAATCCCCTAAGCAGTAACTACAACAACAACAATGGAACCAACGACAATGGAACCAGCTACAATAACAAGGAAAGACACAAAATGTATACCCGGAATACAATTTTGGATGTGCCTCAACCACACCAATTCTTATCATATTCATCCTCTATTTTTCAGGTTTACACATGATTTTTTTAAACAAAATCACTGATTTTTTGTAGGCCTATATTCATCCAGCTAATAATGGTTTCAAAGTACACGCATTAAAGATATTAGATCTCTTCCACATCGATTACCCTAATTGGTGTCAAACGTTTTGCATAATACCTCTTGTTGGGTGGGGATACGACAATGGAGATTATTTCCCCTGAATCCTGCTTCCTTATAATGGCAAATCAATCCAAAATGTAGCGTTGGTTATTATGAACTACAGAAAAACACAAACAGTGTTACGGAAGATATACTTTATTACATGACTTGTGTGGGGTAAATAGCATTCAGAATGAACTTTGCAATAGGCGTTTAGAAATATATTTATCTTTCTATGTCAACAAAACACAATGAAATAATGAAAACAATCTCATCTTAAAAAATTCTCAACCTTTTGGAAAGTGGCATATTCGTTCTTATAAGGAAAATAATGTTGTCATCAAGCCCAACCCTTTGTATTACCATCTTTGATAGGGCTGCAGATTGTAAGGTATAAATAGTGACAGAGCACTTTTTTGAGAATACGCATTTCTCAAAAATTGCACTTGATCGGTTGTAGACCACCTACCGAGAACGTTTCGAAGGTGTACTGGACAACTAAGTATAAAAGAAAACCGCAAAATTGTTTTGAATTTGCCCGCTATCATAATCGTCCCTATAGAAAACCGTGCTTTGATTTTCTGTTGTGCACGACAGAAAATACTAAGTCATCATCTTATTACGGCGTGTTCAGGGCTTATTCACTTCAGGTTTGATCTAATAAGCATTCCAAATATGCAAAAAACCCGGGTTCGAAAACAATTGGTGGCGCTTCTTTCTGGAAATGTCCTCATGTCTCTTTAATAGGCAAAATCTATGATTTAGTATGGTTTGGACCGACCATAATTCTTGCATGACAGGTATACCAACGAAATTAGGCAGGACAATGGCGAAAGGACTCCACAATGATGCAAACCCTTAAGTATCATTTCAAGAAAGGGGGTCGCGTGGCAGCAATGTCAGAATTTGTATAAATTCCTTGTCTGCCCCATAAGAGAATGCCAAGCAATCTGGCCATCTAAAGTCATCTGCAATGAACTACAACTGGCCAAATTCTCCCCAAACAAGCAGTGGAATAAAAACCAGCTTAACCTGCTTACAGAGCAATCCTCCGTGTAGCAACAAGAGATTTCTTTAAGTCTTATATCTTATCTATTCAGATTTTCAATCTATATGCGTAAGATTTAAATTAATGCCCCAACATGTCTCTTTGACCGCACCATGGCGTTCAGATTTCGGAATGGAACTATACTCGCGTCAGGATTTCTTCATAAGCTTTATAAGCTGCAGTGATTACATGTTTCCGAATGGGTGGATCAGGTTTGGAACTTTCAGCAGAGGGAGGTTGTTTTAAAGACTGAACATTTAAAAATATGTTCATAATTATATTGACGGATTATTTAATTATCCCATAAGCATGATAAGATAAGTTTGGTAAAAGAATTCACAGATGCGGTTTCAGGAAAAGAAATCATTCTTAATCATATCAATTAAATAGATTGATGTAGTTTTTAGGAATGAAAGTTGTGATTATCTTCCAGAATTCCACTTGGGCTTAGAATTAGGATTACAATTAGAGCTAGGATTAAGCTACGGATTTGAGGTCATGTAGGGTTGGGCTCATTGGCTTTTATTTAAGATAAAGGTTCCGATTTTGACAAATCAAGTCACCATTGATGAAAACTGTGCACAAAATGCTTAGGGTTTTTTTTTTAAAGCTACTCAAAGCTACTTGGGAAAATTAGCCAATAGCAAGAACGAGAAAATGCTGTAACAATATTAAAAAAGTAAATTGTCGTGCCGAGCAAGCTCGTGCGCGGAGTGCCCATCTCTCTTTCCTTAGCGTTTGGGCCAGACTCCTCCGTATTATTTTTGCTGTGGGGGGTTCGCCACTCCTCCCGCACAGCGAGTCTGTTACTTTCCCAGCATTGAATAATGCTGGTACCCATTTATACACCTGGGTGGAGAGGAGTAATTGGGGTAAAGCGTCTTACTCAAGGGCGCAACACGTTGGCCGCAGTGGGACTTGAACCCACAACCTTTGGAGTGCGGGACGAATGCTCAATCCACTGCACCACACGTGCCCTCACAACAATATATCTTTGTCTTTGTTACGGTTGATTAAAGTAAATGGATCTAGAAAGGTAATCCGAATTATTTGTACCCAAGAGAAGATACCTATGGACTATCTTTAAGTGAGAAAACTTATGTGCAAAAATATTGTTGACTCGAGTGATTAATTTATCGCATATATTATATCATAAGTTAGATATGTATTTATTTTGATTTCGAACAGCAAAATCATGTTATGTGACTGCATTTTGTTGCTATTGTTCTCTTGGTGTTATGTCACTAATTTTATGTAGATTTTACGCAGGGCCCCATCTCTGGAATGATCTTCCCAGTGGTATCAGGAATCAGAGTAACATTACCATTTTCAGAAGCCTTCTTATAAGTCACACCTTTTCCCCAGTATTTAGTGTTTCTTTTTTGCGCTTTGTCTACTTTTGTCATGTTATGTTATGTTATGTTATATTATGTTAGATAATAAGCATAGTATGGATTTAAAAATACACATCAAAGCCACTATCATGTGCTTTTCTGTTCACTTTGCATGCCTATCTTTTTACAAATTTATCAGTTACCGTATCAAAGATAAGATAACAAAGGTAAGCTATTTCAATCAAAGTAGACCAATTCTTTTTATCAAACATCACAAATAACCTGGATAATGTAACTCAATATGACAGCGTCGATTGCTCACGATTGTATTTTAATTATGTTTTGTTTTGTATGTATTGCTTTGAATTCAGCTACTTTGGCTTAAAAGTTAATACGACACAAACAATTATCACCATCATAAATTGCATTTTTTTTTTCCCTGTGATAAGTATAATTCACTTTTCTCATTTACACCTTTGTATCAAATGCATGCATGCAAGAATGGCAAACCTGATCTTGGATTGAAACTTTATTCAAGTTTAGAATGAGTTAAGTATTTTTTTGCCTCCTAATAAGTACTATATACTCTTAGAAATTGTATGGCAAGGTTCATGAGACGTGGTTAAACCTATGGCGGAATCAAAATTTTAGGAATTGGGAGTAGACCCTAAATATGTATACATTATGGCATGGCTTGCAAATGCGAAAAAAATAAGGAAAAAGAACGGAAGTTACATGAAGAAACATGAGGTAAATTAATGAAACAAAATAATTAGATTCAAAATAATAATGAAACAAACAATTGTCTGTACTACTTTTGTTTTTTTTTAAATTCGGTATTTCTTTGTTCAATACAGATAACAAGTTGGTGATTGTTATCACTCCACAAACGTAAACAAAAGCTACGGGTTCTCATTTAAACACTATTCAGTTGTGATTCTTCTGAGGATACATTATTTATGAAATCGGTAAATACATGTCCCTCAATTTCACTTTAGTAACAAGAAGTTAAAAATTGCAAGAGTTGCCGAATCAGAAGTTAACATTTTCAAGAAGTTACCAATAATGTATAAAAGAGCTTATAAACTAGATCGGAATGAAAATTTGGGGAAATAGGGTCTTTTCAAAATAAATTTATCATTATTGTTATCATAACAGTATTCCTCATTAATATTTTAATGACCAAAGTAGAAAAAGTTAATAAAATTATGAATCAACGCACAGAAAAGAAGGAAATTTTCATAGAAATAAAAAATGCGTTCGCAAAATAACACAATATCCCAGCAATTGCTGTAAATTGATAACAAGAGCCAAACAGTTTATCAAACACCATTGCGTTGCATCGCCTTATCATTTCAGGGTGGTGTCAGATTCTTGACCATGGATCTGCGTTACATCATAAAGCGTGCATCCAGGGCGCATCACAAAACTCTTAATTAGCTTCTAACGGGCGTCCACTAATAAAGAGATCGCAGGGAAGCTCATTGACGTTTCCGGTTGACGATTTAGGGCGTATCATTTCTGATAAGGCAATCCTAGCAACTTGTTCCACATTTCAAAATTCTGTTAATTGTTTAACAGAAGATATTCGTCTGGCCGCCGTCTGGGTTTGTGGCACGAGAATACATCCAAGACATCGTAGTTGACTACAACATCTATTCAGCGTTTTGTCTTCATCACCAGAAAGTGTTTCTTAACAATTTACCGGATCACTTAAACAGCGTTAGGAAGGACGAACCGGGGGTTAAGTTGCAGTTTTCTCCATTTTGTATCTTTAATAACCACATCATTTTACTGTTTCAGATTAGCAATGGGTAAAAAGGGGGTTAACGCGGAACTTCCTGGAGGATTTTCTACGATAAACCAGCGAATCAATCCTTTTCTCAGGTGATGCAGGCGAAATCCCTCTCTGAAGAAACACCGCCTCGGGTCAAGCAATCTGACAGGATATACAGACAAATCTCAATGACTTAGTTTGTCAACAGTGTAAATTTTTTGCATATAAAATTGTTTATAGGAATATTCCATGGAGGTTCGAGAGTATCACGAACATCTTATTTGAAGTCGTCTCACCCTCTCGCTGTAGGATGTAGAATATTTAAATGCTTTTTCTCGTCTCGCCCTATTTTGTCCTAAGGGAGTGACATTGGTGGAACACGAAGGTTGCCTATGATGACGACCGTGGCGAATGGGTTGTTTGAAAACACAGACTGGGAGGATCTTTCGTCAATTTTTCACATAGTGTTCTAGCTGAAGGTTACCCATGTTTACGTGGGCATGGTGGGGTTAATTTGGTAAATCATAATTACTCTTAGAAGACATGCTTTGTAATTCTATACACAAGGTGAAATCAAACAAAAAAACAAAGACACCCTAAAATATGATCTGATATTCATATCATGGAAAATTAAACAAAATAGAACATGATATTATGAGAGGTTAAAAGATCAGCTGATTAATTTTGTTCTATCACTCTAACATAAGGTGCAAAGGAGGGGAAAATTGATTATCAAATGCGGGGTTTGGTTAAAATCTTGACACAGATTTGTGTCATAAACTACGCAAATTGTTGTCGTTTGAAACCATTTTATACACAATCTTACTCTGGACACCAATCCGTGCAAAAATTTCACACCATATTGGGAGTTTGAGTACCAATCTGCTGCTAAATGTTACGGTTTTACCAACCCAGGTCCCTCTGAACTGTATTTAAGAGTGTGATGAAAAATCTTGAAATACATTAAATACATTAGATCCAGATCTAGTATATGTTATTCATATTTTACATAATGCCTTTTTACACCAGAGTAAAAGGAGAACACCGTTAAGTTAAATCTTTTAATTACTCAAAGTTGAGTTAAACATCTTTACTAACGTTGATCAACTCTTATATTTAGTTTAGTAAAATCTTACTCAAAGTTAAGTAAAATCTTACTCAAAGCATCTTACTCAACATGTGGAGTTAAATCTTACTTAACGTTGAGTAAGGTCTAATTAGCTGAATAAATCTTACTCACGTTCGAGGAAATCTTTTATTCAAAGTTGAGTAAAATATTACTACCGTTGAATAAAATCTTATTCAAAATTAAGATAAAACTCTTACTCAAAATACAAATTCTTACTCAAAGTTGTCCTGATTTATTAAAAACGCAAAAATGCTAAGCAAAATATTCACTACCTTTGAGTAAAATCTCGAACGTCAGTCGAGTATTAACGTTTGAAGAAAGTCTTACTCAAGTTGAGTAAAATCTTACTAAAAGTTTAGTAAATCGATTCAAAGTCTGGTAAAAACCTTACTCAAAGTGAGTAAAATCTTACTCAAAGTGAGTAAAATCTTACTCAAAGTTGAGTAAAATCTTATTCAAAGTTGAGTAAAATCTGTTGAGTAAAATCTTACTCAATGGCATCTTACTCAAAGTGTTCCTATTTTAGTAAAAACTCAAAAGTTTAGTAAATCTTATACTTAACGCTAGGAAAATCTGTAATTAACCGTTTGCAAAAACTCTACGTCAAAGTGAGTAAATTTACTAACGTGAATAATAAAGCTTATACAAGTTAAGTAAAAATCTTATCAAAGTACAAATTCTTACTCACAGTTGTTCCGTTTTAGTAAAAACCGCACAAGGTAAAGAAATGCATATAACGGAGTGGCCGAGCATAAAAGTGCTCTAGTTTTCAAGTACCCCTCCCCTCGCACCATCCACTTTTATTGAAGGATCAATATAATGACGTATAAATATGAGCAGAAAGCAATCTATGATAAAACGAAAAGCCTTAAAAAGAAAAACAAGATAACGGCGTGAAGGCTCTCATGATGTTGCCATCTAAATAAGTAAATTTGATTAGATGATTTATTTTTGATCTGTGGCCTAAATGATTGATGACAGAGATTTGTTGACCTTTTAATCCAGCAGTTCTAGTGGCTTGGGCCCCAAAAGTCCAAGTGTTTGAATGCAAACTGGTTTGACATCATAGTTTAAAATTACCTGTTCTTGCTACTATAATTGTTGCAAAATTACATGTTTGATGAAAATAAGTAACAAGTATCTGATTTATAAAGATCATATACATTTATTAAAAGCTTTTTTAAACAAAGGAACTGAGTGACAAAATTTTGTTTTGTCTCATTTCTCTAACAAATCTCCATGTTATTACTTGAAAATATCAAATACGAATCGTCAACATTTGTGTGCTAAAATGTTTGTTGATACTGTTTACGTTGTCCTTTAAGATGGCGCCCATTAGGTGTTTTATAGATAAGACTGACCTCCTGACCTCTCGAAGTAGTTGAGTAGTAACCTACTTTTGAGGTGATTAATTTGTCCACAATGACCACTATATCTCCGGAGATCCCAAAATCAATTATCTCCTCGCTTTAACCCGGTTTGAACATAAGGAAATTTGCCCAGATGCCAATGTATTTAGAGCCCGTCATTGATTGTGCTTCAATGGTCAATAACATTAACTAATTAATGGTATTAATATTAATTGTGATAAGATTATCGCAAAAATACACAAAACGATTGTAGCCTACATTTTGGGTCTAGTGGCATCGCCATGCTTAATTAATTGACTACAAGGTAATATTTTTCGCCAGGCCGTGTCGGGAAGGTCCCAAGTAGTTAATCGAACATACATATCGTACGGTTTAACCAAGCAACAACCAATATGTACAATGATATGATTAAAGGTGCCAACCAAGGCAAGGTATAATTTTCTCCAACTCGTCCTCCAACTAGACATAATTTTATACGATTTATATGGATTTAACGGCATAACACCCTTGATTACACTCAAATGGATATAGGTGTAACTTAGGCTGGCGCTTCCAAACCCGGTGACAGGAGGACTGAAAAATAGGCCGTCTTTTGGGTGAGGGACAGGCAAATTGCCCCAAAAATAGGGGTTGTCCGAGTGAAAATTTGCAAAATTTTCAAGGAAATGGGGTCTTTGGGTTTTTGCAGATTTGTTTGCAAACTTCTCTAAAAAATAAAGGTCTTGGGTTGAAAATTTTTCAATTTCCCCTAAATATGGATTTTTGGGGGACAGTGGTTAAAATTTTCATATAAAATTGGGTTTTAGGTCATTTTCCAAAAATCATGGGGTCTTTGCGTCGACAACGATGCTGAAGAAAAGGGGATCTTAACAGCCTTAATACGTGTCACTTCCAACATGGGAGTGCCCACCCAACAATTGCGCCTTGCATGGCAATTGTTGTTCAGCCTCATTTTTTTCACTTCTTTAAAATCAAACTTTCAAGCATTTCATGACCATGGTTATAATCACATGAAACATTATTAAACAAGCCCAAACAAGCTGCTTTAGGTCAATGGTTTTTGAGATGGATTCTCAGATGACGGGAGTTCATTTGGGAAGCCATCGCAAAAACTATTGACGTATGTGTTATAACCTACACAGGATCTAGCAGAGTTGAAAGGGTTTAGAAGAACTTTCATATGCCAAGTACTTTGTAAAGATTGATTTTGGCGTTAACTAGCCTTTTGCAAATAAATGCTGTGACCACTTTCAAACTCTTTGGGGCATCGCTGGATTACCACATTGGTTAATTTCGCGGAAAATAATGAGGATATTAATTAAAAGATCAATTAGGAAATAGGCCGTCAAAATATTTTACAATTTACATTGAACAAGCAAAATAACAATTTTGAGCCTTACATAGCACTAATATATAGCTAACAACGAACTTGCGTTCATTTCCAAACTGAAATACCTTCAGTTTGGATAATGGATATGATGTATCTTGTTGTCACATTTAAATTTGATATTGAATTCTCGAAAAAGACAATATATGCACTTGCATAGGCGGTCAATTGATTAGATTGATCAGACCTGTCTTCCAAAACAACCCAAGCATGCAGAGAATACAAAAGAAACGTTCATTTCCAAACTGAAAATATAGTTTTTAAGGTTTACAAATTTATGTAACAAGGCAGTGTTAAGAATTAATTCATATCAACACGCTGCATTTACAAAGCTCTTGTAAAATTAAAAGAAAAAGAGCAATGTCTATATCATTCAAAGCAAAAGACAATATCTGAATTGCTATAGGACAAATTCAGATTTAATCAAATTTTTAAAAAAGTGCGCGTTTCTGTACGTGTATCTAAAGTGAATTAATGATTCAAATGATTTGAATTAATGATTCAAAACAAAATAATGCGCCAATAATTTAAATTTATAAGTACAGTTAAGTGCAAAACAACATATTTTAAGTATTTAATGGTAATTTGTGAACATTTGTCCTAGAATAGAGCTCACACACATCATAATTTGATTCTCCTTATATCTGATAGGACAAACCATTTTGAAACTAAAGGTGCAATAATGAAGAACAGACAAACTGCAATTGACACCAATCAATTGATAGAAAACAAATAGGACCTAGCACTGAGCCTTGAGGTACCCCAGAAGTGACATATGTTTATACAGAAAGTTTACCAATAGGACCTAGCACTGAGCCTTGAGGTACCCCAGGAAGTGAATATGTGTATACAGAAAGTTTTTACCCTTTTAAACACCACAATCCTTCGTTGATTGAGAAAATCCAAAGTATCAATTTAAAAAAAGAATTCACTGAGAAACTAGTAACAAAATATACCACATGAAATAAAATCAGTTAATTCCAGTAGTGCCTCAACATAACAGTAAAATTTGGCACACAGTAAATAAGTGGATTACCTTCATATGTTGAGTAAAATCTTGTCAAAGAAAGGAGTGAATCTTACGCCCCCATTGCTGGGATGGAGATTACTCAAACTTTACCCCACGAATGACGATATACCTTTGTAGGGGAAATATTTTTTACAGTGTACCGTGTGCCCAAAAAAAAAAAACCCAACACTTGGTGGCAGGCGCCATAAGGTTTAAACAAAAGTATCAATTTAAAAAAAGAAGAGGGGGGGGGGGGACTAGTTATTCTTGTTTTAAGGTAAGATTGGACTGTTGGCTAATATCATGAAAATTTCATAAGGTAGAGTCAATATTTTTAAGATATGACCCCAGAACTCAAGAGTAATCTGAAGGACCCCATTTAACCAAATTGAGGAGCTATAACGACACATACGGGGCACTGTCGTTTTGCGCCCAGAACCCAACCAATATGAATCCTAAAGTCCAACCACCATTTTCCCTTTTTTAAAAGAGAGGTGGTTGCCAACAAATATTAAACATATGAATGTTTCCATTGTAATAACCAAGGGGCGTGTTGATGAAGCCCATTCAAAACAGTTGTCGGGATGGGGGCGCTGGCATTTTTGAATATTGCACGGAATAAATATTAGTTGGGTGCTTGTTATACACACATAATGTCAATTCGATAAAACAATCCGCCAAAAGATCAGTTGTGGATGTTGGGTGCTAGTGGTTGGTTAAATTTGTCTACCCCATGGCCCACAACGAATGAAATGAACGTCAGTCGTCTTGATTTAAATTAACCGCCTCAATGAATACAGCTTTTCAACTAAGCGCGCTTGCATTATGAGAAAAGAGTATCTGAGCACAATTATTCAGGTACACTATTATGACACCTGGCCACCTCTAACACATACACCAATTTGTATCACTTTTTTTTGAAACCGATTAGTTATATGCAAAGCGGCAACCACGTATGTGGAAGAAAGAGAAGCGGAAGTCAGCCATTGCTTTTCTATTGTTGGTACTCTATGTTTTCTTTGTGGTCGGCAAAACATCGAGACGGTGAATTTCTAAAGATTACGTAACGATTTGACTCTCTATCTATATAGAACCTCTTTGGTAATAACAGCTAAATATGCATTTTAACACACAATTTTAATACAGAGCGAATAGGAATGTATGATCAACAACTCTTCGATGGCCAAATAAGACTGCATGGATTAGAGCTAATAATTCATCATCATTTTGTTACGGCACCAAGAGTTATCTTAACATAATTTAATGACAAATAAAATATACGATATTGTTTTGAGTTTTGTGTTGAAAACATAGGTTTTGACTTCATAGTGAGGCGAACTGTAACATTATTGATAGTAAATAAGCAGTTAGTTGCAGCCCAAGATTATCCATTTTATGTATGTGGAGTTATCTAGGGACTTAGTCCTAGTTTTAAGTCGTCTTGGACACATATTTTATCACAAAACAAATAATGTTTAATTAAGGTTTTATTATTATCAGAGTTGTTAAATAATAATTATGTAAATGCAATAATTTACCCAGTAGAAGTTGTTTCTGATGCAATTTGGACACGTCAAATGTTTGATCAATATTTTATTTGTCGTTCTTTTCTTCATCTGCCAGTCTTTGTGGTTAACCAGCTCCTCATTTTTGTTAAAATGGGTTCTGCGGGTTACTTGATTGTTTGGAGGCATAATCTTAAAAAAACCATTGACTCTACCTTTATGAACTTTTCAGGGATATAGCTAACTAAACAGTCATTTCGTTACCTTACAGCAAAGAATAACAGTCACGTGCTTTTGTTCAAAACTTATTGGGCCTGCAAGCAAGTGTTGCGTGTTTTTTGGGGGGGGACAACGGTATAATGATAAAATTGGCTTCTTTTTTCAAAGTGTTTTCACATATCGAAATGCCAACCAACCTCTCAAAAAAGTGCGGAATTCCTGTTCTTTGCTATAATATGGACAATTTGATAAGCTTCCCGAACCGTGAAAGGTTCTTTGTCCAAAACAATGTATAATTTAAAGATAATTACCTGTTTTGTCAGGAGGTACGTGGTTGTAAATGGGTAAAAGTTTACACAAGATCGTGTCAAAAGTAAATATATAATTCTTTGCAAATCATCCAAGCATGCGAAAGAATGCGCAAAAGCAGCTGCACCTGGTTCATCTGAACATCCTAGATATTTCCGTGGGTGATCTTTTATATTCCCTGCAGGCTTGAGTTGTATGAAGAACAGGTCTGGTTGAAGTTAAACTATTTACCTCCTGTGCAAGTGCCCTATATTGTCTTTCCGGGAATTCAATTAAGAAATAAAGGGTTTCCAGTGTCATTTATGGGCGAATAATGTGTCCGAGGTCAGAAAAACTAAATAATGGGCGAGGCGCAGCCGAGCCCATTATTTGAAAGTTTTTCTGGCCGAGGATTTTTTTTTTTTTTTTTTTTTCACTGGAAACCCTTTATTTCTATTCTATTACCTAAACTAGCTTCATTTAATAAGGAAATGCATTGGCGACCCATTATTGCAGAATAATGGGCAGTAAACTGACCAATCAGAATGCTGCATTTTCAATAATGGGCAGCAGAGGTAATAGAATATCAAATTAAATGTGACAACAAGGTGCATTAAAGGAGAACCCATACAACGAATAATAATATACAATATATTCCATAAAATAATTATTGACCACATATAGAGTGGTTTCATCGAAAAACGAAATTATTTTAACCATAAAAATGACTTCAAACCATCTAGTCTGACCATGCGCTGTTTAAAAACCGCGCTAGTGTATAACATGTTTTGCGATACGACCGGCACGTTTGCGTCATACATGTCATAGGAAATACACAATATTAAAGCGTCACTGGTGAAGTTGTATGACGCTACTGTGCCGTCCGTATCACAAACACATATATATATCCCATATGCACTAGCGCGAATTTCAAATAGCGCATGGTCAGACAAAATCTTTTTATTCGTTTTTATGGTTAGTATATTTCCGTTTTTCCATGAAACCACTCGATATGTGTTCAATAATTATTTTATTGCGTATATTATGTAAATTGTTCTTAGTACAGGTTCTCCTTTAAGATCAATGCTCATTCAGATTTAATAATACTACGTCTCCTTTTATTTCTAACATTTTAGTGTACAGGTCTAATTGTCATTTGTTGTTAGGCCAAGCGATTAGAGTGGGTATAAAGATTCAATTTACAAAAGTTTAATCTATTGTGTAGAATATTTGAAAAGTCTTCGGGTTAGATTTGTTTGTATCCCTTAAATCCCTAAATGCAATTTTCCCACTTTTCAAAAATCACGGAGCGGACCCTTTGCCTTGTGTTTAGGGTGAAATTGCTCCTAGATCTACCAAGAAAAAATGGAAAGGTTGGTAGTCATTTTCCCTCTAGGGACGTAAGGTATACTGATTTTATTATCCAAAGAGGTGAAATGTACATTTTAATTTTTTAAGATTGCCTCAATATAATCTTCTTACATGTCTTAAGTCATGTCCATAATCTACGATGCTGTAGAGACTGACCAAAATAAAGATGAATTGAAATATTAGAATTCCACTTTTGGTCGAAGTACAATAATTACTTTTCACAAAATTGTATTCATCTTAGGATTCCAAGCTAAACGAAAAGTAAGTTAATCGTAATAAGATACCTCAAACCAGTCACATTATAATATCTATAATGTCTTGAATCCCACGTCGGCGTAGATGTTCAGAGGTCCTGTGACTGAATCATTGACTGCACGAAGGAAAATATATACCAGCAATCAAATGATCCACTCGAAGGATATTTTCCGACACCGCACATTATGGAAACGACTTACGACATAAATAGTGGGATGAC
This sequence comes from Ophioderma brevispina, assembly GCA_023653785.1. Lineage (NCBI taxonomy): Eukaryota > Metazoa > Echinodermata > Ophiuroidea > Amphilepidida > Ophiodermatidae > Ophioderma > Ophioderma brevispina. The sequence continues at coordinate 181,871 of JAMKCH010083340.1, forward strand.
TTTGAAGTGCCCCTAGAAATGTAGAAACGTATGATATCAATATGACGTCGATGCCAATGCAATTGTGTATGTTGAACAATAATCCCATGGCGTGACAATAATGTGTCAGCGCTGGTCGCTTTTAATATTTCACAATTTTCAGCTGTTGGTCATTGTCCTTTTCCTCTCCGCCTAGGCTTTGGGTCTAGGCATGTGTTGCTATGTTCGCAAATTCATGTTGTCTTTTACGTGAACGCACACGGACATGCTAAATTACCGTAATAATTATAATCAAAATGTTAGGATAGGTAGTTCGACTGTATACTTTTTCCGCTCAAAATGGTATGACTTTTCTCTTAATGTAAGAGAGAGTAAATACTATATGAACACCCTGATGAAGCTGCTATGGTATGTTTAGTATTTATCGTTTCGTTTTGAGAGTGGTAACAGTTCGATTGGGATTATGGTGCAATAATTAATTAATTTTCTTATTTCTATTATTTTTTTAATTAGAGATTAGTATTATTGGAAATCAATATATTTTTATTATTTTACTATTATTATGTAAATATGAAATGGGTGGTGGTGGTGGTGGTGGTTGTGGTGGTGGTGGTGGTGGTCGTCGTCGGCGGCGGCGGCGTCGTCGTCGTATTAGTCATAGTCATTTACTGAAAAAATATAAAAATGCAAGTATCTGCTTCCATGAAGCATGTCGAGTGAGTGCTGTGTTGAGTGGTCAAGGCATTTACCTCTGTGCATGAGGTCTCCTGTTCATGTACCGGTGGTACCATCTGGGGATCCGTTAGGATGCCAATTCTGAATTAAAGTGATAACAATAAATTAACATCAGAATTCCGCTCTTCCAAATGCTTAATTTGAAAATTGGGCAAATAAACCATGAAAGTACCTCGTTTTCAGTTAAGCTGTCGGTCCCTAGAACGAAGTACATGTACATAGCAGTCAGTTTCTCAAAAGGGTGAAAACCGCTTATTGTCCAGGTTCATCCCGGAGTGTTGGGTACCCATTGCTCAACACCACTGGTAAAGTGTCGACAAGCCAGTGCTGAATAAATGCGGTTTTAAAAAATACCTCTGACAACACTCGATCAGATTAGATTAGATACCTAAGACAACTTGTGTTTTGCATAAATAGATCGTAGGTCCTAATAAACCTAATTAGGGCACGATAGTCCAGTAGTTTCTCTTACAGAACCCGAATAAGTTCCCCTGAGAAGAGTATTTTTATGCTTCAATAGTTTGTTTAAAGAGTGTACTAACCAACCTAAAATAGATCCGCAGCACTAATATACGTGAAACGACAGATACATCTCATCTAGCACCCGTCAAAATATATGAGTGATTTAAAAAGTACACTTATTTTCTAGGACCTATTTATAATGATGATGATGATCTTTGACTCGCTTTTAATTTTTAAACCTCTTAAAATAGCACATTGTCTTTTTAGATGACCACGCAGTTTATCGATACAGAGTAAACAGTAGCAGCAATTCTTAGCTAACTCCCTGGACATAACTTGAATTTCATACAAGATTTCTGAAGTTGCGTCATATATTCATTTCAATAACCAGTTGAAATGCAGCTTCCAAACATTTAAGCTCTAGTCCTACCACCGTTCTTACCATGTTGCTGATTGGCTCAAAAATCAACATAAGTTCAATTGTGACCAATCGTTTGGTAGTATACTCCTGGGGTTCAATTAAGCCCATGATATACTTCCAGTCGCAGCGAGCGAGTGGCGTGCGCAATACCGGATTTTGACCCAAGATCAAGTGTTACGCATGCTCACGAGCAGAAATCGCTCGCTGCGACTGGAAGTATTATGGGCTTGACGCAAAGCGGCAACGCTGTTGTTCCCATTGAGTAACCACGAATCTGCAAGATACACTCCAAACACTGCAGTCTTTATGTCCCCTTGCTTTCCCTACCTCTCTTTCTTTTTGACAGATTATGATGACAATCGCTTAACATCATTTTGAGGGAAGATGTTAAGATAACCAGATCTGACATGTAGAGATTAAAGATAAACCAGACATGATTCTATCAGGAAAGATTTGAGCAAACTTTCTAAACATAATATGTGAGCCAATCACCAATAATTTCCTACAGTAGTTATACATACCTGGCATTTATTACCCATTGGGTTGGCCTGAAGTTCTCGATGTTGATAGAAATTGATCACGTTTAGTCACATTGGGTTGAGAATAGTCACACTGTTTCTGGCAACATCGCTTGTCTCTACTCCCCCGGTCTCTCTAAATTACATGCGACACAATTTGCCTTTTGCCGTTGTCATATTCTGGTCAACCTTTGGCATTTTGTACTGTATTGTATAAGAATTCCTGGACTACACTGTTAGGAAAAATAATGTTTTAACGGTAGAATACCGAAATCCCAGCTGCCAGTATTCTACCGTTAAAATACGGTGCATCATAGAAAGTAAATTTGCTGTATTTAAGAGATTCTTAAGCATTTTAATGACTTTAACACAAAATATGCGTTTTCTTCATACAAACATCGATAAAACATAAACATTTCTCTTCAATCATAACGGCAAATTCATCTTTAGGATTGTTGTTATTTAACGGTAGAATACCGGCAGCAGGATTCCGGTATTTTACCGTTAAACAACAGAAATTTTTAAAGGTGTACCTTTAAAAGTTTTATAACATATAAATGTTTTGTATTAAAAACTACTGATGATTTATGATGATTTAAATCAATAAATTATCATCAATTACAATGTTGTTAAAAAATTGTAGATTGCCACGCCAGATTGAGAACATTTTAGAACAATATTAAAGAGTGGTTACCGGCTTTACACAACAAGCAACACTGAATCCATTTGATCAGTTGAAGGGGCTCTGTACTATACTCATCTATTTTAAGAATTTTGTTCTGTTTTAATACTCCTAATAGTGCTAATGTTTTAAGCTTTATTAGAATTAACCCACCTTTAAAAATCAAACAAGTACATCGGAAATGCCTTAAGACATTATTTTTTATTAATTTCATCGTCAGATCTATCGTGCTGTATCAAAATTTGGAACAGGAAATCGCGAAATTGATATCAATTATGACGCGTCCATTTGCTGCAAAAATGATGGTTCGCGTGAGTGACAGGCCCAGTCAAGAGCTGTTATACTGCGGGTGTGGTTTGCCTTGCCGTCAAATTTGAAACCTGTCACCTAAAAATAAAAGTCCGATGAGTGCCGAAAAGGGTCTTCTTGGATTCATGCTTGTTTTAATGCTTAAAAGAGAATCACATTAATAATCGTGTATTTTAATTTAAGAGTTTTGAAGCAAACTTCAATGTAAATACAAACTTGTTATACTAATACTCCATGTGAAATTGAGAGTATAAGTATTATATTAATATTCCTGGATTAAGAGTATTATGTTAATACAAAGTATTAATTTACAAGTCTTGCATTTTAGATTTAAGTTCGCTTCAAAAAGTCTAAAGTTCATTATGATGATTAACCAGCCGATTCATATGATTTTGTTACTAACCTTTAGTTTTGAGTTTTGAAGGTATATAATTTAGATGACTGACTTAATTTTGCATTTTTGCAAAAAAAATCAACAATGTACATTCACATTTGTGCTTCTAAACCATAAAAATAAATATAATTTATAGTCTTCTTTTAAATTAATATATACACTTTTAATATTGCGAGGCTTTTACAAACCATCGGTTTTGTAGTTGTAATTACATTGTCTGGGAGAAGAATTTACCATTAGAATGATGCTAGAGATGTGAAAGCTTTATTCATAACCTCTGATTTTTGGCTTCCATCATTCGCGTCTTATATAAACAAATTCTTCGAAAAGTTTGGCATAGTCTATGGCTCTGAAGTTGGTTTTCAATAATTAGGAAAGATTTTTAGTAATGAATTTTTCAAATGATTGTTAAAATCATACTTTGATATAATTAAAAATATAATCATCAATCCTACCAAGACTACAATCATTTCCTATGTGATAGAAACGAGCAGAAACCATACCAGAGGAGATCTAATTTTAGGTCAACTTTTTAGACCAAAATAAATATGTAGGGCGGGGTGAAAAACGCGATGGGTCATTTCTGGTTAAGCGCCACCAGGGCACGGCAGCTGTTCGGGACGGCTTGGTTGGTGATGTCAGGTTTTTGTTTGCCAAACAGGAGCTTACAAGGTAAAAGATGGCCTCAGCAGGAAAGCAACTGAAACGGGTGGCAATTCTATTAAGGAACACCGTGTAGATGCTTACAGAAAATAATGGAATATTTCCTAATGTCGCACACCTTTTTTGCATTATGATGAATATTGCGAGTTATGCTAGAACTCAGAGCTATAAAGTTTGTTTAAAAAACTGGTAATTTTGGACCTTCAGTATATTTAGATCCATTTTAAACTTAAACCTTTAATTAATTAGGTAAAAAAGGTTATGTCTCAGAAGGTCTCATGCATAATCTTTAAACCTCCCATTTGACATATCAATTTAAACTTTTTGAGTGGTCAGAAAAAGGTAGAAATTCGAAGAAAAAAAGTGAGCAAAAAAGCAATTGAAAAGGTCACATTTCGCATATTTTGTTCGTTCGTTCGTTTTATTTTAACGTTTTTTTTTTCTTCTGAGACAATTGTTTTGCCTTACAGTTGCGTTATTGGATACGAGTATTGATAAAACTACATTTCAAGGGCTGTATTGAATTTCTTCCCGATCTTTCTTTACGGTGTCATCATGCAGTCTTATCCTTGGTAATTAAACATACACTTAACTATTTCGAGTTACCGAAGAGTTGCTACATTAAAATCAGCGTGTTTCAGACTACAAAATATCTGTGGTAATTTTTATTGTGAATCTTTCAATGCGTAAAATTCTCCACGATTAACGAACTTTCTAAGGAAAATCTTCTCTCGGAAAACACCAGTTATAACATTTCACTTGCGATTAGGCGCATCTGTATCGCTTACATTTCATCACCAATAAAGTACGCCAAATTTCACTCTAATAACAAGTATTATCCTTTGATCTTGTTGATCAGATGAAACCCCAATGTCAGTGTCATGAGGTTGCAGTATAAAGACGTTTGATTTTCAGCTTTCCGGTTATCTTTCCCACGCCAAGCACATGATCAATGGATATGAAGCTATTAAAACGTTAAACCGTTATATGAAGTACCCTATTACCGATCATATTCCAAGCTATTAACACATTACGCCTTTTAAAACTTCTTAATCAATTTCATTAGATGAATCAACAACTTCCAAGTTCAAATTGTTCTTATATTCGTTGATTAATATGCAAGAGAGTAAGTCTTCGGATTATCACGATTATCCTTCGGAAGAGTGAGTGTAAATTATTTCAAATTGGCCATACTTATACCCAAATAAGTCGTCCTCTATCGTGTTAATTCAGTGAGACAAGGCTAAAATCTGCAATATGCCAGTCCACGATTGACATAAAAGTCACTGAAATTCTTCATGGGCTAAAATTTAAACATTATTCTTATAAACAAAATATGTAACAAATCTAAGGAAACGCTTCAACATTCAAAGCATTTTCAATTAAATAGGTAATGAAGAAAATAAAGATCAAGAATTAGGTCAAACAATTTGTTTAAGAGTGTTTAAGGTGTCCATCATGAAAAAATAACACAAGAAAAGAACTTGGATGTGCAATATCTAAAATGTATGCCGGTTATTTTGCAATGCAGATGCAAAGATGAACAATTTTATAGCTCATTTTTAAAATACGGAGGTTGTTTAAAATTTGACTTCATTTGACCTTTGATTGACCTTTGCCCAAAGTTGCCTCATATTTCATCAACCAAGGACAACCACTAGACTGGCAATTTCACATATTACTTGATCTCAATGGATATTTTTTTTTAAAACTTAGACACCAGTTGACCTCTCAAGTGACCCCTATTGGGAAGGGGAAAATCGAGCAAAGTTTTCTTTAAATAATTCATGACTTTAAACGAGTTCAATACCACCAGAAGTAAATTTAGCCAAAAGTGGAGGGACTTCTTAAGCTTAGTTTCAGATAGTACAGGCACCGTACCGTGTTTTAAATAATAAATTGCAGAGCGGATCTCCTTTAAAGAAGTGAAACAACTATAATGTTTCACTCAGAGGGGCATTGTTATGTACATTAACACTTACTGACCAACAGGCGGTAGCGCGCACAAATCACAGGGGTAAGTGCTTCATGTTAAGTTCACACCTTGTAACATTTAAGAAATTAGGTCAAAGTATATGCCAAAGATTTTTTTTTTTTTTTTTTTTAAAAAACGACTAAGTACCAAAAAATTTCTAAGTCAGGGTAGGGGGCGCCCTACTCGAAATCTCAATCGTCAGGTTCCATCAACGTGGATATTTTCCAAATATGGAGTTAGGTACGTAAGGGTTAATGTTAATGTAAGGTTCAATACCACCAAACTTCAATTTCACCAAAAGTGGAGGGACTTCTTGAGCACTGGTCTTCAAAATATTATAGGGACCGTAACGTGTTTTAATTGTAGCGGATCTACTTTAAGTGAAACAACAATAATGTTCACTCCATAGAGCATTTGTATGTACATTAGCACATAAAATACCAACAGGCGGTAGCGCGTACAAATCACAGTGGTAAGTGCTTCATGTTAAGTTAGCACCTTGTAACATTTAAGAAATTAGGTCAAAGTATATGCCAAAGAATGCTGAATCACTGAGAGAGTTATCATTTTATAGCTGCCATAATTCAACATTATTACATGTCTCATGATATTTTATTGTCATGACAGGAGTGTACGCCCCTATCAAGTTTTTCGCTTAAGAAATTGTTGCTTCCAAAATGAAATTAAGATGACCAAATTTCAGGCACTAATCAAGTAATCATAGTAATTGGAAGATATTTAGAGTAAGATACGAGACTTTTAAGCCATGGACCGATTAAAAGCTCCCTAAGGGAGGGGATCTTAGGGGGAAGAATGGCTCTAGAATTAATCCATGTCGCTACCAACATACTCTTGACTTGACATTGACACTGGACTGGGCTTAATATTGAGCCAAGCTTTATAAAATTGTGAATCACTACTACAGGGCGGGTGCGGCAAGCGCGTGGTGAATTTCAAGGGCAGGAAATCGGGCTAATAATTCGATGATTTGGCGCTCTATTACACACAAAGGAGCCAATTATCAGATTAAATATAGCCCCATCGAGTTAGTAATGATATGGATCATAAGTATAGATTCACCTCTATGTGATAGCCCAAAGCATCATACCTTATATTGCAACCGATTATGAAAAATTAGGTCTTGGATACAGGGTGCAAGTTCTTGAATCAAACTGCTTTTTCCGCTGATGCTTGTTTTTACCAAATGTTCTTATACATGTTATACGGGTCAAGTGGCAAACGCCAGCCTTAATCACTCATGAAACGGTAATTAAACGGAACTATGAATTGCATTCAAGGAAACATATAAGTAAAACACATTTTTTTCTTGGCGATAAAAGTCTTCAACTTGTGAAAAATCTAGAGTTAGGAGTGAATCAAAAGCCATCAAAATGTGGCAAACAAACGGATTCCGTTGTCAAATCTGATGAATATCAGTTGCCGGATGGTGTAATTTGAAAAATAAAATTCAGTAGCCAGTTTGCGGAAAACATTTCTCAGGAGACATGGGCTTTTTTCCTTATGTCACTTTAGAAGCGATCAAGGAAAACAAGCATTTTTTGCGTTCCTCTTATTTTGTGAAGAACAAGATCTTTTATAGTGCGATAACCATTTTCCCTCTTCCAAACTAATGTCCTGCGCATGGGGAAGTGGTGGTCATCGATATGCGCGGAGCATTGCTGCAGAATATCCTTGTCGGATGTGCAGAGTACTTAACATGCAACAGATGGAACCTTAAAACCAATGACATTTCCTTTCGGATAAATTCATCAAGCGATAATTTGTGACCCAATTTTATGCAGGCCAGAATTTCAAAAGGGGTGTATTTCAGGGGTCTTACATGCGACCTATTTTGTTAATGATAAACATTAAGCTCTTAGTTTCGATTTTGATCAGAGGAAAATGCATATAAAACCTTTCTAAGTGCAGCTACTTTTGCTATTACAAAGTGACAGGTGCATTACTATAAAAAAAATCTTTTTCCATCTCTGATTTTTTACTTATTACTTATATGTTATTCAATTGAAATCAAAAACTTCAATGTTTTTAAAACTTTTTTGCATCATTTTTTATTTGTTATAAAGTTGTGATTAAGGTGCAACGAGAGATTTTGAGGCATCCAAATATTGTGTCATAATAGTAATTTATATAGATTAAACACTTAATAGATTTCTGGCCTTGTATTTCGCTACAGACAGAAATGTCTTAAAAGAGAGAAAAGAGGGATTTGGAATTGCTTGTTTTCATTGTAAACATAGGCTGATTTCGTATTGCTCCTATACGAAATTAAAAATTCACAATTTTGGTTAACCAAAGAAAACATTTCTCGGCTTTAATTTTTCAGATGGGGATATTTTGATTGGAAGCTTTACATCACAGGGGCAAAAAAATCACTACTTTCGATATTAAGGACACCAGAGATGTGAAATCTCTCGTTGCACCTTTAAGGTAATGGACTACCAGGGAAATTGCTAAAACACCAATTTGAGAAATGCACTTATATCAAGCAGCAATCTTTCAGATGCTTTTTATTTGACATAAATTGGAGTCATGGTTCCAAAGTTATGGCAAATTAAAGGCCGTAAATCGAGCACATTTCTCATTAATGATAAATATCGTCTCTTGAAAAACAATACGAAATTTATTCTTATGTATATATTTTACTGTTTCTCAAGGGGCGATATTTAACACCGTTCCAAAGTGGAACAAGACGAGTCCTTAAAAAGGACAATCTTCTGCATTTTAGTGCACAATTTGTGAAATGAAACAACAAATTGAGTTTGTAACACTATATTGCAATGAATACTATGCAAGGCATCAATCATAATGATCAACCTTTATTGTGAAACAAAAGACATTCAGTTTCATGTTACTTTTTCTGATACATCTGGTATTATTTTGAAGTAGAAATTGCATTGCATGGAACACCAAGCTTCAGGTTACCATACTTCCCTTTTAAAGGGAACTTCTTATCTAGTGCAAAGGCCAAATCACTATTGTGTAGTAATGTTTTTACCTGCAAAGTCATTCTTGTCATGCTTAGTAATTCATTGGTGTTGCCGAAGTCATTTTGATTATTGTACAGTTGTTTGGACAAACAGTTCTAACACCAATTTAGCATCTCTAGCATCACTACGTCTCTGCAATCCATCACAATAAGTTGCCAGTGCCAGGACATATTAAGTGCTTAGACTCTTACCAACCATTTATGACATTGTTCAATGAGCTTGTGGTCGACTCACAAACAGATGGGATCAATCTATGTACTGTTGTATTTTTTCAAATGTTTACAAATCTTGCACCTACTTACCTTGTGTCTAATTTTAATGTATACGGTCTTCTCAGGCATTCTATCCTACAAGAGTTATCAGGAAAGTGGCTTCCTTAACTATTCCTAAGTATACTCAAATTCAGGATTACGTACTTTTTCATTCCAACATTTAAATACTTTTCATTCATTACACCGTGCTGTTAACTTTGGAATATTCGTCGCCATCTAATATTAGATTAACTATCCAAGTACAATTTGCAGATACCTGTTTTTTCAAACATATATATGAAACAACTTAGTAATTTCCTTTATGTTCATTATCTCTTTTTAATTGTGAACGGTTAGTATTTGATAATTATCGTTGATTTGTTGTTGGCGATCTTTTAAACTTGTATAACTTGTAATAACCAAAGTGCTAGTAACTTACAACCGGGCCCTCAGGGAGAGCAGTACTTAAATACTGATGAGGCCTACTCTGTATAAATAAAATGTAAATAAATAAAATAAATAAATACCTTGCCCTAGACAAAAGTTGGTGCCGTTTACCCATCACATGAAAGATTCGTCTGCTTAATGAAATAGTTCCTATCAGTGTTAAAATATAATACAAACAATGTAATTCTGTACCACAATTCTATATTATAACATTGGAAGTATTATTTTGGATATAAATTGGCTATAGAAGTCATTCTACAGTTTAATTTGTCAAGCAAAATTTTGCAATCTGACCCAACCAATCAGAAAAACTGTTACATAGCTACCTTTAGGTTAGGACTAGTCTCATTTAGTGCAAGCAGGGAATGTCACTATCACTAGTGGTGCAAGTAGGGTATGTATATCACTGACCATGGCCACGCATGGAAATATGAGACTCTTGAACTCAACAGCCAGTATCAGTAACAGCTGAGAAGTGTAAACAATGAATGGGCTGTATACACACAATAAGAACTGAATACCACTGCATGAGGGTTTGGTCAATTCAGGATTAATCGTCTGCCTGGCAGAAGAAAAAATGAAAAAGAAACTAGTCTTTACTATGCAAATACCTACAACTGAAGTTAAAATTGAATTGAAGTTTAAAAAAAAAATACTGAACCTAACTTGCATAACAATTACAAATAGTGTTTTTCTAGTTTTTTTAAATATGAATCAGAAATGTGATTTTTTTTACATTAAAAAAAAAAACATTTTTAGGATTTTTCTGTTGTGCCGAGAGAAAATTGAAAGCATGCTTTTCTATGGAGACGATTATGGTAGCATGAAAGTTCAAAACATAGGTTTTGGTTTTCCTTTTTTACTTGTTTGATCAATAACCCTTCGAAACGTGCTCGACATGTGTTTGTACAACCGATCAAGTTCAAATTGAGAGGAATTTATATCCTCAAAAAAACTCTTCCGTCCCTTTAAAATTGTTCTAAAATTAAAAGAGCCAATTTGTAGGGGTCAAACAACTGTGAAAATACTACATAGTAGCCCAAAATTACTAAAACTTCGGCTCTGTTACGCAATTTTGTAGGTGTTATAGACTTAAAAATACAAATTAAGGTTGTTTAGGTATTGTAAAAACTCCGCAACCAAAGTACCTGAAAATTCAACATGGCCGCCATTTATAATGCAAATGAGATGATCTTTGACCATAGTTTACTTTTTCATTCAACTTTGTGACTTTCTCGCGTATAATAACATACTAAAAGTTATGTAATCTATGTAAAATGGACATTTTCCATCCCAAGGTAGCCCATTATCTTAAAAATGCAACACTAAAACATAATTTAATATGCATGAACGAAATAACGTTCCAGAAACTTTTATGACCATGCTTTTAAAGTCTCTAAAGAGTTCTTAGAATATTAGAATATCTTGCCGCAGTAATTCGCAAGATACGGCGTATTTAAGAATATCAGAATATCTTGTTGCAGTTATTGTCATGATTCGACGTATTTTAGAATATAAGAATATCTTGTTGCAGTAATTCTTAATATTCGATGTATTTTAGAATATTAGAATATCTTGATGCAATAATTCTCAAGATTCGACGTATTTTAAACTATATCTTGTTGCAGTAATTCTCAAGATTCGACGTATTTTAGAATATCTTGTTGCAGTAATTCTCAAAATTCGACGTATTTTTTTACCAAAAAACCTAAGGCACCAAAATCAAAATTAATAAATATAATTAATATTGCATTTTTGTTTGTCACGTGACTATAGACCTATTTAATATGACATCAGTCGCCAGTCATATTGGTGGACAAGATACACAAATTCCAGGACTACAATACATTAAGCTGTTAATCGATCCTCGTGTAGCATTTACACAGGGGTCCAAAGAGGTTCTATATAGATAGAGAGGTAAAGCGTTACGTCATCTTTAGAAATTCATCGTCTCGCATGTTTTGCCGACCACAAAGAAAACATAGAGTACCAACAATAGAAAGCAATGGCTGCCTCCGCTTCTTCCACATACTGTGGGTGCCGCTTTGCATATACACTAATCGGTAGTGATACAAATTGATGTATGCGTTAGAGGTGGCCAGGTGTAATAATAGTGCACCTGGATCATTGTGCTCAGATACTCTTTTTTTCTCATAATGCAATGCGCGCTTAGGTGAAAAGATGTATTCATTGAGGCGGTTTATTTAAATCAAGACGACTGACTTGTCATTTCATTCGTTGTGTGGCCATGGGTAGGACAAAATTTAACCACCCAACATCCAACAACTGATATTTTGCCGGATTGTATACAAGCACCCAAACTAATAATTATTCCGTGCAATATTCAAAATGTCAGCGCCCAGCACGGACGACTGGTTTTGAATGGGCTTCACCCCCTTGCAGGGGTCATTGACAAGAGAATTTTTTGTAGTTCTGGAATGCGTCTATCTTGTCCACCAACATAGCTGGACTACAATACATTATAAAAGCTGTCAATGGATCCATGTGTAGCTTTTACAGGGATCATTAACAGGTGCCAAATGTATTGTAGTCATAGAAAGCATCTATCTTGTCCACCAACATGGCTGGACTACAATACATTAAGCTGTCAATCCATGTGTAGCATTTGCAGAGGGATCATTGACAGGTGAATGTATTTTAGTCCTGGAATGCATCTATCTTGTCTACCAACATGGCTGGACTACAATAGATTAAGCTGTCAATCAATCCATGTGAAGCATTTGCACAGGGATCATTAACAGGTGAATGCATTGTAGTCCTGGAATGCATCTATCTTGTCCATCAACATGGCTGGCTATTCAATACGGTGTCATACAATACAGTGTCCGTGTGACTGAGTGTCCCAAGGGGGTGAAACCCATTCAAAACCAGTCGTCCGTGCTGGGCGCTGACATTTTGAATATTGCACGGAATAAGTATTAGTTTGGGTGCTTGTATACACACATAATGTCAATTGGATACAAACAATCCGCCAAAACAGTTGTTGGATGTTGGGTGCTATTGGGTGGTTAACTTTTGTCCTACCCATGGCCACACAACGAATGAAATGACACATCAGTCGTCTTTATTTAAATAAACCGCCTCAATGAATACATCTTTTCACCTAAGCGCGCATTGCATTATGAGAAAAAAGAGTATCTGGGCACAATGATCCAGGTACACTATTATTACACCTGGCCACCTCTAACACATACATTAATTTGTATCACTACCGATTAGTGTATATGCAAAGCGGCACCCACAGTATGTGGAAGAAGCGGAGGTAGCCATTGCTTTCTATTGTTGGTACTCTAGGTTTTCTTTGTGGTCGGCAAAACATGCGAGACGGTGAATTTCTAAAGATTACGTAACGTTTTGCCTCTCTATCTATATAGAACCTCTTTGGAGTGTCCTACAACCCGTATGCCTTTTGTGTTTTTCATTGAGTGCTGTATGCATCATTTGTTTCAGCACTGTACCCAAATGGCCTCGTCTACAAGGTCACGGGTTATTCCGTACATATTGCTATAGTAGCTAGGACACTCTCTCATGGGGGACACTCAGTTTCTTTACAAAGGTCTATTCCAATTTGGTCTCGTAAGTGCGAATCAGTTCAGTTTCTTGATGCGAATCAGTTCAGTTTCTTGATGCATGGCTTTGCAAAATACATAATTTACATAATCATATAATGCAATATGAACCCTTTAATGTTTGACAATACATGTACAGTTATTCACCGCATATTTCAATAAAGAAAACGGCCATAACATTACAAACAATAAGGCCAATAGAAGATAGTTTTTATCTTTTGATAAGCGGAACTAATATGCCAACATTAGATGTTTACATTAGAAATAGTCAAGGACTATTCAACAAAAGTACCTCAAGTGCGTGACTACACCTCCAGTTTCAACTTCTGACATAAACGTAAACCAGCACATGCGGTTTTTTTTTTACATTTGATTTAGATGTAGTTATGTTTCTTCTCAAAACCAATTTCTCATTCTGAAGAGCATCATTTTGACATTGACATTGAGTATGGAATTTGACGTTTACTGTATATCTTAATTGTCTCATATTAGATAAAGGAAAAGTAACCGATTGATTTCAAGCAGTAGCGTAACCATCTTTTTTTTTTTGAGCAGGGGACAAAGGGGCACATATTTTTCAGGGAGTGACATAGTGGTTCCCACATATATTTCAAAGCTATTTATGCATCGTTTTAACATATTGTGGGGAATTATTTCGTTGCTCTAAATATTGTTACAATTAAAAACGTTTATTACTAAACTATATAGTTACCATATAGTTAGTTTATATAGTTTCACATAAAAGTGGCAACCACTTTGAATTTTCAGCAATTTTAAGAGAATAAGTATACCTATATTTAATTTACTAATCAACATTTAAAAAATATTGTAATATACATCATTTAAACCTACGAAATAATCTCCCACAGTAAAAGTGATACAATATCTGTAATTAACTTAAATAGCAGCCATCTTGAATTCTTTTAGCCGCCATTTAGAGAAACAATGATAGCCCTATATGGTTTCTTGTAGAAGCTCAACAATAGGTTAATAATGCATCAGTTACATTACGATAATAGCTTAAAGAATAAGCTTAAGGTAATCCATAAATGTATTGAGCATTGGTGGCAACCATTTTGAATTCCTTCGATAATTTGAAATTTTACTTTGTCAAAAGCAAAGATCTATGTGTTAGTAAATTTAAATGGGAAACTCAAAGTTTTTGTGTTCAATTTTGAACGGAAATATACGTTTTTTGGTATTTTGGCCGGCATTTTGTTTTTTAAGTACAAAAAGCAGGGTGACCCAAAACTTATTTTCAAGAATATAGTTTATGCAACATAAATACACAAGTAAATATGTGATAGAAAGGTATTTTAGTTATGACCTGATATGTACCTGTCTAATTGCAATATGTGCAAGATTTTTTTTAGTATGCTGATTCAAAAATGGCGGGACTCACTATGTCACTCTAATGGTTCCTGAGGTGAGGGGAATTGAAGTTTGTATCTTGCAGTTCTAGTAGTTAGGTCATTTGGAGCAATTGACCCTCGTGAAAGTGTGAGCGGAATCCAGGAGGGGGAAAATTCATAATACAGGGGTCAAAAATGAAAAATGCTTGGATTGCTGTAAAAGGTAACCAAAGTGTTCGTCTTGTTACAAGGATTAAAAAAAAGGTATAGTTTGTACTACTTATAACATATGGTAATGGAGATATAAGACAAAAATCATCACATGTCAAAGGTCATCACCAAAGGTTAAATCTTTAATATTGCTCCGATTTCTTTAAAAATGGACTCAAATTGTTCATCTTTCCTCAAAGACTGCAACAAAAATATTTTGCACTATATAACATATTTTTAAAATTCGGAGATCAATAGAGGTCAATGGCATTGACCTTGTTTGTCTTTTATCTCGATAACCAAATACAAAAGAGAGTGCCATCTACTTTTGCTGCAATCACCATGGAAAGGTTAACAATATGAGACCATTTTTAAAGGAATCGGTGCAATATTAAAAATTTAACCTTTGGTGATGACCTTTGATATTTGACTATTTTTTGTCTTATACCCCATACGTTGTAGATAGTACAAACTATGTTGTTTTAATCCTTGTAACAAGACGAAAACTTTGGTTACGTTTTTACAGCAATCCAAGCATTTTTCATTTTTGACCCATGTATTATGAATTCTACCCCCCCCCCCTTTTCTTGGATTTCGCCCACACTTCCACGAGGGGCACCCTCGCTAAATTGTTCATTAACCTTCACAGAAGACAAATCCACTGAGAAATGATGCCCTGCTCTCCACGGTCACGGAATTGCTCCAAATAACCCAACTATAGACCCCTGAATGCACTCTAAAACCCACGATGAGAAAAAAAGCGATAGGTAGGATTCAAACATTAAAAAAATCACGAATCAGGACAAAACCCGACACACCTCTTTTCTAGAAAGGGCAAAAAGTCTACCTGCCATGGTTTGGTAAGGTTTTGAATTTAAACGTAAAAGAGTACAGATACGTGTAGTTGATTTCATTTCCATGTTGGTCTGCGTTTACATAATTTCGGTGTCAGTCGCGAACATAAGTCTACGTTGTTGTCAAATAAACGCTATAATGATTTCAGGTTATACATGTATATTTGGGCTTCCGAAAAGACGCGTAATTGCATTTATTTTGTATTCTGGCAAGTTTCTGTTCAATCAACAAACATGACATACAAAATTGGCCGAATGTTTCTTGAGTAACACTGCCGTGTTTACTAAATCCGTGGGGATTAAATGTTCACATGAAAAGTCTGAAGCCATTATTCTAGTTCCTATATACACGGGATATCGTCGACTGGTTTGAGAGAAAGTTAGGCTTTTTGATGACGGAGCGTTCGCAGTGTGGTTCCATGCATATCTAACTTTATATCTCCGCATTTATTCTTCTGTTCCTTTTTTTTCTAATAATGATTTACCTTCATTTTGATCTGTAGAATTTGTGATTATTTCATTCAAAGTCTGAATAACAGTAACACCAAAAAAAAAGATCTGTCGTAAAGTTATGTTCATAAAACCCAAGCGATGTGTGTTTTTAAGAAGAAACAAATCGTATGCCATGCGTGATTTCTTCTTTTTTATTATTATTATTGCAGATTTCACACACCTGCTTCTTAGCCGAATTTTTCATTTCATCTTCTTACAAGGAAAAACAAAACAAAGAAATCCTCAAACAATGGCTTTCTGAGTCAGACCTTTTCGTCCTTAGGCTGACCAAAGACTCATCAACAATTCAGATAGACAAGCTTATTTTCTCAAGAAGACGGCCGCTGCTTAATCTGGTGTTAATCTTTAATCCTCATTCTCACTGAAACAGAGACACAATTAAAATATTTAAAATATACTCATGTCACATTCAGAAGAGTCACGTAAAAAACACTACTTCTGACTTATTAAAAGCATTTTATGTGAGTTCTGTGTACAAACTGTTGACAAATTTTATCAGCTTATAGCAACATGTCCAGACAACTTCTAGAATTGCCGCAACATGTCCATACAACTTCTAAAATTGTGATGACTTAAAGTGCGTGCAGCATCACATCATAATACGAGTCTATCTACGGTAGATAGATAAACCCATTTTCAGGTAATGGGCGAATTATGCCCTGCTAACACCTTACAGTGTTTAAATCACTAAAACGTTTTAGCCTGAGTTTTTAAGTCCAAAATTTTCTCATTATTTTTGACAAGTATATATAGGTTTACATGACTTTTTTCCTTTATCATGGCACTATAGTTTCGTCCGTGGCAGTTGTGAAAGCTCACTTTGGGCCCAAACTGCATGCAAAACCTAAATAAAAATACAGGTTAGACGATAATTCGACATAATAGGTCAGGATATAAACACAATCTGATTCTTTTAAATTGAATTATGTAAAACATTGACAAGATTGTGTAAAAAGCCTCTGCATATAAAGTTATTTATATAACTTTACTCGATGCATAGATCATCTGACCATAAGCATTCTTTTAAAAGTTGAAGTGACAAAATACTTGCGGACTAATCTGATGATGATAAGTGACTAGTTTAATTAATGCCTTTCTATCAATGAATTATCGGTTTTGCTGATTAGACCCTATCCTTGGCATGAAGACATACTGGAAACTTTCTTGTTCAATTTGTCTGTCTTCTTTTCCCTCTATTACCCGTATAAGTGATCTTTTAAGATCACGTATACGGGTATATCGAGGTGTCTCGAGGATATTAGTAGAATAAAATACCTCAAAGTATTTTATTCTACTAATATCCTCGATATACAATTCCATGCACGATGTAACTTATACTATTTTAAGCTGTACAAATTGAAGCTCGATTTTTTCCCTTTCTTGTCAAACCGATATGAATCAACGCCACGCGAGCTAAACCAGGGTATAATCATATTTATATCAAACTTCCACAAGTTCACTAATTACCAGCTTGAAGTTTTATTGTATAATCCTGATAATATTATTGACACTCGATGATTTAATAACTCTTCCTTGACCGACTGTAGAAAGAGACGCGCCGTCTTTCGAAAGTCGACCAATTATCATGCAGTCATTCGACGTATTCAAGCGCAACTGTCGACGAGAACAAGGTTGGTTTTCTGTGCGTGAATTATAGTACAAATGTTGTCGTCTAATGATTGGCATTATTTTCTTTGTCTCTACAGCTTTCAAACACCTGAACGCCTTCCTTGGGGAAAATATGTTCAAGTTAGAGAATAGTGTAGACCCGTACACGCAGCGGCCGATGAACGAAATGCTCACGCAATACAGTCCCTTCACTTCCAATAGCATCATAGGTATAGATACTCCAGCGCCCCTACAGACGGTTTCGGCACCAGAACCGACGATATCGCCATCAAGTATGGCTACCTCTCCCGCACTCATTCACGGGGAAACAACTGGATATTCGGACATAACAACTACTGCAGATCACGCAATTGCTAGTGGTCTTGCAGAAACCAAAATCAGCAGTTGTGAATCGAGTGGAAGCCAAATGGAGAACTCCGCGACAGACCTTTGCAAGACCGTCACGACGCTCAAAAACTGCGACACGCCATCAGGGATCGAAGAAGATAAAGTGAACGAAGGAAATAAATCAGAGAGTGAGGATGAAACTAACGGAAAAATAAAAGGTACATTATTAATTCTACACTCTTAACTATTTGCGCTTAACTTTTTTAATTTTTTTAATAGGATCTCATGTAGTCCCAATAGGTACCCATATACTGCCACACACTGCCATAGGAAGTCGATGTCAATGAAATTTCCATTGAGTGTGGATGGAGCAAAATTTTTCATCTCATTTTCTCTTAAAATGATGAAAGCCTGTAATAATAACTCACAATTACCCATGTTCTATTATGTAAACAGAACACATACAACTTGCAAGGTTAATTTTATAGAAGTGCATTTTATGGTTTGAAATCTTCATGAAAATATTTAATTTCGTGTACACTCAGTTGCAATGGCAGTGTGTGTGTGACTCTTATTAGAAGAGGCACTGTTGGGACTAGATCTCATGGTGGTGTGGAGCCACTTATTGTTTGTATGTTGTCTAGAAGACAAATCTATTCAAGCCTTGAATATTTCACAGGGGGGCACATACACTTTTATGAATAGTAAATTGAAGCCCACGATTGGTTTTCTGAAAAATTTAACTCAAAATCTATATAAAACTGTAGGCCTATACATGGTCATGGTCTTCAGTGGCTAGATTTTTCCCTAAGCGAGGGCTTGTCGACCAGTACATGTTTTGCCCATACAATCATCATGATACACTTCTAATATTTGGGCTCAAAAAGATATTCCGTTTTGGGAAAATCCTTGTTGTTCAAATCATCACTTTTTATTTAAAAATACAGTAGATTCAGTACAATGCATATCAAGGAAATTAATGTAAAAAAAACATGTCATAGCATGCATAGGTTTATATATAATTGGGAAACGCTTAAATTTGGTCCAATCTTGTTGAAAAGTATATCAAATTGTTCGTCTGTTTATTTGGATTTCAAATATGTATATAGTTTGGTCATAGGTCACATCTTTTTTGCAATGTGACCCCAACAGTGACACTAATTCTACCCGCAATATACCCCTAACCCTTGACACTTCCAATCCTTATAACCCTTGCCCTGACTATGCTGGGATTTCCTAGCAATCCATGTTTATAACTACTTTTTAACTTTTTAAAAACTGAATTTAGAGGATTTATAGCGACGGTTAGGCCTCGACATCCCATCTTATATTGACAATATCCACCGACGTGAACTTAGACATAAATTCGATATCATTATTTGATCACGGGCACATAAAATTCCGGTTTTCTTCCAGGATTTTAAAATTGTAGCAAGCGTTTTCTTTATCTAGAGACCATTTTCCTCACACTCTTAAAGAAGTATAGAAAAGGGTTCTAAATGTAAAAGGGTTCTAAAAACTTTAAACGATGCACATCAAAATTATGGGAGGCAATTGCTTTGTTTCGCTATTTAGGTACTGCCGTAAAATTGTAAATACAGCAAAGTTCTTATTTGTGGAGTTTCTGGGGGGGAAAACGGAACCTCTATTTACGATTTGAAATTAATGTGAAAAACATGTCATAGCATGCATAGGTTTATATATAATTGGGAAACGCTTAAATCTGGTCCAATCTTGTTGAAAGTATATCAAATTGTTCGTCTGTTTATTTGGATTTCAAATATGTATATAGTTTGGTCATAGGTCACATCTTTTACAATGTGACCCAACGGTGACACTAGTTCTACCCGCAATATACCCCTAACCCTTGACACTTCCAATCCTTATAACCTTTGCCCTGACTATGCTGGGATTTCCAATGAGCAATCCATGTTTGTAGCTACTTTTTAACTTTTTAAAAACTGAATTTAGAGGATTTATAGCGACCGTTAGGCCTCGACATCCCATCTTATATTGACAATATCCACCGACGCGATTAGACATAAATTCTAAACAATCTCGATAATTATTTGATCACGGGCACATAAAATTCCGGTTTTCTTCCAGGATTTTAAAATTGTAGCAAGCATTTTCTTTATCTAGAAACCATTTTCCTCACACTCTTAAAGAAGTAGAAAAGGGTTCTCAATGTAAAAAGGTTCTAAAACGATGTACAGCAAAATTATGGGAGGCAATTGTTTGTTACGCTATTTAGGTACTGCCGTAAAATTGTAAATACAGCAAAGTTCTTATTTGTGGAGTTTCTGGGGAAAAACGGGACCTCTATTTACGATTTAACTTTTAAATGTACGTGTAAAATCCAATCACGTTACAGTTTTTAAGGTTTTCCAATGACACACGCCTATTCACTGTAAAATTCTCATCCATTTTCCGATAAACTATATTAAACAAGGAAATGCCGAAACACGGTAATCTTTTGTAGCCGTTACTGCCTCCCTTCTCCATTGTTACCCAAAAGGCTACACTATTTAGGGATTGCGTATATTATTTTAAACTAAAACGCATCGTTAAATGAAATATTTCCTCAATTTTTGGATGAACTCGCAAAGTGAAACAAATGATAGTTATGATAAAATGCTCGAACTAATCTACTTCGCCTCTAATGAGTTAACGCTGAAAAGCGTGCTTTGTACATGGCATGGCGCCCTCACGATACCATAACATTGAATTTGAATGATGCCCTGATGAAATGAACATTTTGTACACCCGGTGTTACTAGAAGATAAGAGTGTGTTGACGAACAAGACGATAAATTAATCCTTACTAAATAAAATAAGAACTGGAGATAAAACTCAGTGCGATGCGCTGATTTCTCTTTATGTTTAAGATCCATTGATTTTTTGTATATAAATGTGCATTATTTTATTTAAAAAAAACAATATTTTTGTAATACATGGTAAGGATGAGGATGGGTGGA
Source organism: Ophioderma brevispina (assembly GCA_023653785.1). NCBI lineage: Eukaryota > Metazoa > Echinodermata > Ophiuroidea > Amphilepidida > Ophiodermatidae > Ophioderma > Ophioderma brevispina. Next base: position 203,167 of record JAMKCH010083340.1, read on the forward strand.
AACATAAGCTCGTCTTTAAAACCACCTTAACTTTTTTTCTGCGTACGAAGATTAATTATGTACACTTGCGTAATTTTCAAACTAATGACTGATTTTCTATATCTCAGGTGGCGAAAAATTTTACGTAACTATCTCCTGGCCATTGTTTTAGTAAACTTTTTACCAACAGTTGATTAACTTTTATTCAAGTGTTGGTCATTTTCCATTTAACAACAGTTTATTAATTCATTTACTGTTAAGAAAAGAGGAACAAGGGCCTTTTTCCTTCTTAACAGTAAATGAATTACTAACTGTTGTAAACGGGAGGGTGGACATGGGCCAACACTTCATAAAAGTTAATCACTTTTGGTAAAATGTTTACTCAACAACTGCAGGATTGCATAGTTACACAACATTTTCGCCACTGATGGAATTGAACGTAGATTATAGACGTGATGACCTCAAAGTGTACAAAAAATATCAACTTTAAAGGCCTATATAATTTTATTCTCATCTCTTTTTAATTAAAATTGCATTTTTGCTCAGAAATATTGCTGAGCCTTGTTTTATTGAGATTGAATTTGAGTATTTATAAGGAGTGAAAGGGATATATCCATGCCCAATTTTGGGGCAAAATTGAACCCTTTTTTTGTTCTTTTCCGTTTTGTTCTTTTCTTTTGGCACTTTGGGTCCTTCATATCCTCCCCAGATTTCTAAGAAATGTTCCACTACTGAAACAAAAACTAAGAATTCTTCAGGGCTAATTTGAATTAGTTTTGCAATATTGTTTAGCGGGTAAATTGTTCAAAAAAATGTGCAAAACCACTGCGACAGCGTTTCAATGTGCTCTGAAAACTCATTTTTAGCGAATTAGAAACATGCCATGAAGTCAGTCCACCAAGCTTTGGTATGCCTGATTTGTTGGGAACTTTTCATACTAAAACAAAGCGAACGATCCCCCATGCTTTAATTTACTGCAGATTTCTTGTATATTCCTGATATGTGTCTACGTCGGCGAAGACGTCGATATGATGTAACAATAGCCTTCCTTCTTGTGCAACTTTAAACTTAACCGATCGGGACCTTGACTTTTCAATCAAATTGAGGCCAACCCGAACTTTTCTTGACTTCACCCGGTAATACTCACCTTGTCATCTTCCCTATGAATAAAAAAAAAGACAAAATAGACAGACAGCATGCAGCATGCCCACACTCTCTATGTATGGTTGAATTAACACAAAACAAAAACAGAATATCTGATTGTTATGAGAGTATCAACAAAGATGTCGCCAAAATACCACCAAAAACCATAAAAATAATAAATTACAGGTCGGACACAAAACAATATCATTTTACGTCGGAATTCTATTGTATTCTATCTTTTTTATTACTTGTAGACTTGTTGTCACAACGCTATAGGTAATAAAAAAATACCATTTTGAATTGTAGTGCATGCATGAGGTGTTCTGTCAAGAAACAAACGTGTATATTTTCCTTTTAAGTGTATAAGTGGGTGCCCGTAAAGGCTCAATATAAAGACCTAAAGCAAACTTTTGGAATCCCACCACTTTTACGTGGATTTAGGAACATATTGAGTAAAGTCGGTCAGCATTATAAGCTTAACAACAAAACTGAAGCAATGTATATGTTTCGCTATATTCCTCATCTCACGGGCACAAAAGTAAACTATTTGAAAATATATAGTTTCAGACAGTCCTATGAACGACACTCTGTGAACATGATGAACTTATAATGTTCAATTATTTGTCTTTACTTTCTTCCCGTATAGATAGGGTATAGATTTTTAGGCATGTAAGACGATATGGGTTTGTTCGTGATATTTTTCGGCAACTATAGGTTGGGGCAATTACGTTGCCCATGATCTATTTTGTCACATAAGACGATAACTATGTATTGCAGATGCTACAAACTATTCCTTATTTTTATACATTAAGCTTGATGAACAATTTGTTTCATTTTCCCCCCAAAATTAGAGCAACTTCTGATTTTGACCCCTGTAAAAATTGGAAATTGACCTTTTTACAATTTTAGCCATTTTACCCTATAACTCCAAAATCAATGGTCATAGATGGTACAAACTATACATTTTGGAATTCTTATGACTAGACGGACAATATGATATACATTTCACATGATTGGAGTATTTTAAAAGTTTGACCCATGTGTAAACTTAAATTGGCCCCTATTGAAAAAAAGTGACGCCAGAATTTCAGAGTACTAACTACCTATAGCACCAGGCTGATCTAGCAGGTTCTACTAATTACCAAAGTTGCATCTTTACTGTAGTGGCGGGATGATCGATGATGTTTGACCTAGGTCCATGCTCCCGCTCTAATATGTATTCAGAGACTAAACGTCATATGTATCAAATTACTAAACATTGGTGTTCGATTTCTAAATATTTACTATAACTTTTCTAAACCTAATTATCTTTTATATCACTTTATAACACCGTGTTTACAGTGATATGTAAGATCCACATTATACACTGCAGAAAGTGCGGTGGAAGATGGTGTTTAGAATTAAACACTTTGTACATACGTGTTTAGAGATCCGATCTTTCATGTTTAGCGCCGTTAAACATGTTGAGAAATGTGGTGCAAAATGGAGTTTTTAGAAAAGTGTTTAAATTCTAAACATTTTTTTTGCAGTATAGACATACTTTTTTTTCGCGGTATGCCTACACGTCTGCACATATTGCAAAATGCAGGGGCCCGGATGTCATGCGGAGGACTTATTTCGTCCGCAACTTGTGTCCCAGGAACACATCTTTTCGACTCACGGTCTCATAGCAGTGCTATTCATGATTGTTTGCGCTTATTCCATTAATGTATTTATTTAAACATTACAAAAGAACGGCTTTCTGCTGCTCGGATTGCGTGGCATCCGTTTATAGGCGCTCGTCTTGTAATCCAAAGATCGTCTATAAGCAGAAAATTTAAATTTGTTATTTTTATATTTTGTAGAGTGAGAAATTGCAACCAAAACATCAGAGTCCGCGATTGAAATAGAAAATAGTGAATAGCTGCCCTATGAGACGAGTCGAAAAGATGTGGACCTGGAACACAAGTTACGGGCGGAATAAGGCCGTTGTCGGGTGTCATTGACGTTGTGACGTAGACTCGGTGTTTTCTGCGAGTCACAGTGACTCCCATGGAGATTTTTCTATAGTACCTCCAAAATGTCCATGTCTTGAGAAAATAGCGCAAAGGCACGTGCATCTATTTACACACGAAACCTAAAAGGGCGCACACCACCAAATAATGTTCCCATTGAAATACACGTTAAAATGACTTCAAATAAGTTCATGTTTCAACCGCACGTGATACCATATTTGATGTTTGGAAGAATTATCTGAATCAACTAAAGATGGATATTTTAAAAATTCTTGGTAATTTGATACTGATATAGGATAGATTTTGAGATACGGACATGTGGAGCATGTGAATAGCGCCACCACTTTTTCCACCCGACGCATACACTTCAGCCGCATCCGATTCAAGATTAGTCTCTTTATTTTCTGATATTTCAAGTGCAGTACATTGTCTACACTATTTTTAACTCCACGTGACATCATATTTGATATTTTGAAGATATTTCTATATCAAAAAAAGATGACAATTTTTAAAAATCATGGTAATTGATACGATACAGGATAGAATTCGAGATACAGGCTTATGAATAGCGCCACCACTTTTTCCACCCGACACGTAAAACCCATAGCCGTATCCGAGCACGGAGTACTTCCGAAGGCCTAATTTATTTGTAGATTCAAATTTATATATTTTCTGATATTCCAAGTATAGAACATTGTCTGCACTATTCATTTAAATATTAACATTTGACAATCAACAATATCTACGCACCATGCCACTGTTGCCACACCAATTTGCTTACAATCGACGGTAATATATGTTTTTACACAGATGTGCCAGGAGATATAGTCCTCCGGGCTCACAGTCCGGGAACAATGGTGAACAATAGGGCAATCAATTCAGTTGACTCTTCAGGCAACATTAGTTTCACGCTTTATTCCGTTGTCGTCTATGGAGCTCGGACTAAGATACCTGCCGGACTATGCTTACTTCACACCGGAACTACCCACCATTACACAAAAGGCGGAGTGATTTAGTGGTGTGCTCTCTCATTTCACAAAACGAAGTGATTTGGTGGTGTGCTTTCTTCTAACGTACATTTTTTAGTTTTCTTTATTTTCATAAACATTTATTCATTCGAAGAAAAGTGTCGCATTATATTTTATGCGACAGAGAAGCCTTTTGAACATTTACGAAGTGCATGCACATCCCCATACAACCCTTTAGAATGGCGCACACCACCAAATACTGCTCCCATTGAAATACACGCTAAAATGACTTAAAATAAACTAATTTTCAACCCCACGTGACATCATATTTGATGTTTTGAAGAAATTTCTATATTAAATAAAGATGATTTTTTTAAATTTAGTATTTTGATACGAATACGGGAAATTTCGAGATACGGGCATGTAAATAGCGCCACCACTTTTCCACGCGACACGTAATCCTCGTAGCCGCATTCGAGCACGGAGTACTTCCGAAAGACTCGATTTCCAGCTATTTCTTTGTGGGTTCAAATCTATTTATTTTCTGATATTCCAAGTACAGAACCGTCTACAATATCATTTTCATAATAATATTTGACAATCGACGATATCTACGCACCATGCCATGTTATGTCGATGTTTATGTTTTTTACCGAAACTACTCGCCAATCCCCAAAACGTGAAATAATTTGGTGGTGTGTGCTTTCCTAAGCCAATAGAACCATTACTGCTAAGAGTTAATTTTTTTTTATTTTTTTTTTTGGCCCTGATGTCCAATTTGTCCATTGGACATACAACATCGTATATTCAAAACCCGGATTTAATCTTCAATGCGGAAATACACTGTGAACCGCATACATGACATGCGTCGCAGCGACTGGTGTGTATTTGATCAAAATCTTGTCAACGTTGCACCCCCCTACTATTAAAACACACGTGCGCGCACGTTTGCAAATGACCCCTTTTATAGACACACTTCTGTTCAATTGGCCATAAGATAAAGTCAAACACATTTGCTGTCATTTTCATGGATTTGTGCTCTTTCTGGCTCATTTTCCCCTTTCCACCAAACAGGCAACAGACCAGTAGCAGGGTCCCCTGTGGATGGACCGTGATTGTGGCGCACACTTAGAAAGCGCAATTGAGAGGCTATATCCACATATGTATACACACTGAAGGGCTGGCGATAATTTTAAGCAATCATGCACAAAATAGTGGAAGACGTCTTGTCTTACAACCCAGGAGAGATAGCGCTTAGAGCTCCTCCATGGACTTCATATAAATTGTTTCTGCTGGTATATCGGGACAGATTGTGATTTAGCGACGGGAGAAGGAAGGCAAATTTTACTTCATCTTTTTCATGAAATGAGAATCGATATCCATTAAAATGTCTATGTAAACTGAACCGCTCCGATTAATTATTATTAACTTGTATTATAGCCATTAAATTGATCTTTATGGTCAAATTTGACGACGATGCCGACCGATGCCGATGATGACAAACACATTCACTTTCATAGTGAGCGGAAATGACTTTGAAGCAGTTCCTGACAATTTTCCCCGGTTATCTTCCAAGTCAATTTTTGCTACGCTACTGTATTGAAAAGTTTTTTGCCAAATATTTGCTCAATTATCCGCAAATCTCATGGTTACTTTTTGGTATATGCCTTTCTTACAAGAAGTTTCGAGTCTAGCAGTGATATCTGTCAATTTAATATGAGCTAAAATGTAAAATAAGACTACCTCACAAAGGGAGTATATTGCTATCAGAAACGTTGTCCCTCCTCCCGCCCCTCCAAATACGATGACAAAAATAAGAACAAAGTAGTTAAAATACTTGTATGGTCATGTCCTCTTGTTTTATTCATGGGTAAAAAGAACAATATTCATGTTTGTAATTGACACGGTAGCTCAAATTACAAGACACCAACATTAACAAAAATAATCACAATGTTTTTTAACATAAACAAATTTTTCCTGCAAGAGACATGTCCTCAGAAATCTGGTCGCCGGTAAAATGTGAAAACTTAATAATACACTGTGTTAAGTATTTATCATTTGTTCTTTGTCACAACCAAAAAAAATAGTTTAAATTAATCAAATGTGATGTGTCTATAGCATAACACAAATCATTACATAACCATAAAATTCATTGTAACCATGCTAACTTGGCTTATGGCTAGTTCGAAAGGTTTGTTTAGTCAGTTAGTCGCTAATGATGTGAAACATCAGCACATTAGTCAATCGTAGAGTTAGGTACTCTCACGCTTATTTGCTAATTGGTTACCTAGCTAATTACTTGATTAAGGGGTAGTTAATTGGTAATTAAGTATAAATTTGCTCTACAGTTTTTCATTTTAATTGTTTATAGTAACACTTTATTTACTATTCAATGTAGAGGAATTTATACATATACCCCATTATTTTATTTGGACAATAGATTGGTCTGCCATGAACTATTTTCTGTGGAATTTTGCCTGGTAAACTATTTTTCAACTATCCACACTATTTCCATTGTACTAAAACAAAGTGCATTAGCATATTTGAACTTGTAACTGGAACACAATATTGCCTATAAACTTGGCAAAAGGCCACTGATACACATGGGCGCGGCGGCGATATCATATTATACGATACATGACTCAGAGCGAATAAAGGCAACAGATTTTTTGTGTTCTTACTCCGTGTAAACCCCCTGTACAACTAGTAATTAAAGCCAGTGATACAAACCAAACAAGATCTGTGTTTGTCAAATTTAAAATTATCACCCAGGCGTAATCATGAATTGATACCATTTAATGCGTAAGAAATCACCCACCTGCCTCCTTCCAATATAACCCGTTTCCCTCGGGGAGCACTATACCACATGAGCCGCTGCAGCGCGGATTGTTGTTAGCGCGGCTATACACACCCGTTAAGGGTTTCTTTTATAACTTCGCCTAAGAGCAAATACGGGCGAAGTACGAGCACTTAATGTTGGATAAGATACTTGATTCGTTTTTCCGATTTTATAAGAAAAAAAAAACCTTCACCCGAAGGCTGGAGAGGTCTTATTGGCTAATTGATTTCATATAGGACTCTTTTTCTTGGTTAACTTTGGGCGCTTTTGTCTATTGCGAAAACTGGGCGCTGGGCAGGACAGACCGAAGCTAAAAGTCATCTCAATCACTCGTGATTTATAAGCTCCTATCTTGGCATCACAACGATATGAACCCTCTATCGACTTAAGCACAGTGACATCTACGCCTTTGGCTCTGAAAGTATATACCTACTATACATGTAAAATAATTCACCGTAAATAGGAAATATTTTCAAGCTTCCCTCCACTTATCATGATGAATTATGGCAGTATTGCGTTAACTGTTGACATTAATGGTGTTAACTAATGGAAGCTAAGTGTTGAAACGGAAACAGATTTACACGTAGGCCTATATTGCCCCTTTAAATTAAGGCCACAAGGCCTCAACTACTTTAGCCTTAAACCTTTGCAAGTAATAGTTAAGATCTATGTAATCCATATATAATTTTATATTAGTTTAAGAAGAAAAAAAAGCGAAGTTGAAAAAAATTAAAAACTGAACGTGTTGGGGCAGGTAATAAACTTAAATTATAAGCTAATAGAGTAGGGAAAATGTCTAATGAAACAAAAAAAAAGGTTACTTCTTAGAATTTTACTTTAAGTAAGGTAAAGACAACGCCAGTTCAAAACAATGAAAAGACTACAAAAGAAGAAACATATGCATGTACCGTTGTTAAAGATACAGAACACCTTGCAATATAGGCTTAGGTCCGTAAAGGAATTAATGAAATACAAAAAGAATTTAAAATAAATCAAAATGGTCAAATTGCTAATTCATAAATTCATACAAACAAGGAAAGAAGATAAGAGTATTTACGTAAATTTTCCTTTGAATAAATTTTAGCAATTAAAACATGGAGCGTATAGAATCAAAGTTATTGACCTACGCGTAAAGCGCCATTGTGTAAGCGTGTATTGTTGCTAAATGATCAAGTGTACAACCGCAAAGACTTATCAAAAATCAAAATCTTAACTCATCTGGTTCTATAGAGTAATGTATCAATTATACTTCTTGTTAATGCAGGATAATGACTATACTCGCGTGCCATTTTGGTACGAACTGACTAAAATCCAAACTAAAACACCTGTCTAGTGCACTTTAGAGTCCCGAATTTCATTTTAGGATTTAGACATTTGACCGTATAATTTGAACGTCGCATATTAAAGTACCTTAAAAGCCCAGATTAAATTCTTCATCTATTAATACGTTTTAAATACGACAGGATTCATTTAAATCTTAATTTGAAAATATGAAAAAAATTGTCTTAATTTGATTTTTTAAATAAAAATTTACAAAGTAAATGAAAGGAAGTATAAAAGTAAATACATTGATTTAAACATTATAACAATGAAATACAAAATAGGGCTAGAAATAAGTACTGTTCTCGATCGAGTAAAGAGCTTTAAGCTCTATTTCAGGTCACGGTATAATCTCATAATTCTGACATGATTTCAAATTCAAACGAAAGTACAGGGGCCAGGGTATTTAAGTATTATAAATTAATTTTTCTTTTTTTATTTAATTTAATTTGATCTATGTTACGGACAACGCAAACAAAACTACTAGTTGTTTCGTTCTTCTCCCATAATCCGACCAAGACCAACCCTTAAACTCTGGCTATTAAGATGTTTCAAATACGATTGGATGACTTTCGGGATTAGTTTGAAATCTTAAATTCGAAAATATAATTGTATTTTTTTTAAATAAATTACAAAGTAAATGAAAGTAAAACAATTCAAAATATAAATATAGATTTTTTTAAATCTCTATTTATATTTCATATTTATATTTATCTAAATTTATATTTATATATTTATTTATAATATTTTTTGATTAATATTTAGATTTTATATTTATGTTTTTAAATCTCTATATTTTTTGTTAATTTGGATTAAAAAACAAATTCACAAAAATATATAATATAACACACATAAATATACCAATAAAATACAAAATAGGGCAAGAAAGAAAGTTATAAATAACCACTGTTCTTCGAGAAAAGAGCTTTAAGCTCTATTTCAGGTCACTCTATAATCCCATAATTCTGACATGATTTCAAATTCAAGTACAGGGGCCAGGGTATTTAAGTAATTAAGAAATTCTCAATTGCCATACATTCCCTTAATTGATCTATGTTACGGACAACGAAAACAAAACTACTAGTTGTTTCGTTCCCCTCCCATAATCCGACCAAGACCAACCCTTAAACTCTGGCTAAGCATGTCAAAGAGAAATTCGCCGCACCCATCCAACAAAAGATCAAGGGGCTGCTAAAACATCGCTCATCGGTAGCTCAGTTGGACCGACACATAACCCCAAATTAAAAATGGCTTTTCTTTTTAGGAATAATTAGTGCAGTTTCTAAAACACAGCATGTTCTTTATTTCAATGATGCTGATGATATGTATCATACTGGGTTGGTGAATTCTGCACAGTATCACCGATCTTGGTGATTGCACATTTCTCCAAGACCTCTAAGTTGAATGAACATGAACCTGTCTTCAAAATTCTCACTGCTTACTTTGTTTTAAGGATACTCTTAACATCACATTTTAAAATATATTTGTGGGGATGGGAATGTTTGATAACTTTATACATATCACAGTAAGATATTAAAGTATATCTATATGATAGGAATTATCCAAGCAATCAAAAATATGCTCTCGGATTTTATTTAAAACACGTGCTACAAGTGTATAAAATTTTAAACGCATTTAAAATATGTTAGCGTAAAAGATAACTCGATTTGATTTTTTCAAAATACAGAGCAGAAACAACTTTTTTTTTCTCAATATTTTTTTATATTTGATCTAATTTTAATATCATCAAATAAGATGACAAATAAAAGGCTATTAGGCAAAAAAAGTTGGTTTCCAGTAGGCAGCCCAAAACCCTAATGCGAAATGAGCTTTTTACTTTATATTCGTTTTAATTTTTGGAAAAGGATTTTCCAGAAATGGCTTAAATCACGCCAAATCGTAAACAGTTGCAACCATATTTTACTGTCAAATGATTAGTTTATAAAAATATGGATTTGGGCTCACTTATACTTTGTTTAAAATTTAATTTTTCTATCTCCTGAAGCTTTTTTATCTAAAAAGAATTCTTAGATCATCAGATTTTTTTTAAAAAAATGCGGTTAAAATGGCTCCAAATCAAAATATGCGCGGCCCAATGGAAACAATCTGCTGCCTTATGACGTGTATATGTTATGTGACATAATACCCATGCCATTTCTTTTAAACGGAAAAACCGGTTCCCGGAATGAGCTTCATACAATTGAAATTCCAACCTTACCTTTTCCTGTTGTTATTTTTTTTTTTTTTTGCTTTGTTTTTATTTTGTTTCGTTTGCTTTCTCTTCTCTTTCCTTTCTTTTTTATTTGGTTTTTCTTTTGTTTTTTTAGTATGGTTGTTATCACAAAAATATAAAAAACCTAGGTGGATGAAATCGGTAATTTGGAAGTTATGTGTGAAGTCATACACAAAAATATTTTAATAAGTATGAATATACAGCCTATTTGCTACTATATTTATGTACGGGTTATGTTGTCAGTTCTGCGGACAGTTATATAACGTCAACATCCAGAAAAAAAATAGTTTTTACGTCAGATGTCCCAACTTTTGTTTTTTGCTATATTGTGTTCGTCATTAATATGGCAATGTGCCCGCGTCACAATCATGACAATAAAGGTACATTTTGTTTATAATGTGAGATCCACAGTGCCTCTCTCCCTACAGTTGGCTAAGGTAATTGTTTTTGGTAAAGCAGTAAAAAATGTTCCTGTTATTGGCTCTTGGGTAAAAGCTCCACAATTTTTTGAATCCATTTACGTCCGAATCAGGCGGTTAACATGGATAACATTGCATAAAAATGCGATACTAATAATACATGACCACGAAAACAACGGCAAAGCAACATCAGTAAAAACAAATCTAAACTTACTACTAATGAAAAGGTAAACAGGGGTTATTAATGCCATCTTCTGTGTTAATGGCCACCTCTTCTGGCTAACTCAGGGCTAACATAGAAAACAGTCATAGCGCCCTCATATTATGGTATGTTTATCGTTAATCCTATTGGCGAGTCACACGTCCTCATGCGGAATAATGATGGTGAAGGACGTTGCGGAAAGAAACATTTTTCTTTTGTTGTGTTTTATTATTTTGGGGAATATTCTTTCATCTTTCTTACATATTTCATAAGCAACCTGCATCCCTCTCCATTTACGCAGATACCATGGATAACACAAGCGGTTTCCATAACCACACACTAAAGAGAAGATGGCATTAATAACCCCTGTTTACCTTTTCATTAGTAGTAAGTTTAGATTTGTTTTTACTGATGTTGCTTTGCCGATGTTTTCGTGGTCATGTATTATTAGTATCGCATTTTTATGCAATGTTATCCATGTTAACCGCCTGATTCGGACGTCAATGGATTCAAAAAATTGTTAAGGAGCCGTGGAGTCTCGTTTCCTTTCGCAATTTTCATTTTCGCAATTTCTTTTAAAAAAATTATGACACCCAGAGTACACAAATCATATTCATGTTAATTTATACACGCTTGACTTCCAACATTCAAACATGTGATACCTGCATGAAACTTAGTGTATGCAGACTAAGTGTATAAATTATACGTTTGAGGGTATGCACTATTTAAATAGAAAACACTTTATTCTTGGGTCAGTTTAAACTATGCATTACCATGCTGAATTAGGAAAGGCCATGATTTCTTGACAAAATATATCACGTTATTTCATTGCAGAAGGTGCAATATTGAAATGCTTCAATGTTCTTCATGTCAGTAATTAACCTGTTGAAACACTCATAAAGTCTGAAATGAGACCGTGATTTTGTCCAAAAATAACACTCACATACTTTTGATTATTGAAAATTTCAAACAGTTTCTTCAAGGTTAACTTACAGTGGCCATCATTTGGCATGGTACCTTTTTTACAATTTTTCAGTGAGGCTACAATATGATGTCCACCTCAAATGCACCCTGATTGTAAAACAACCCCAAAACAGATAAGTGTAGGCCCTATTCAAAATAAATTACAACAAGGTGATTACTAGAATTTTGTTAAAACGTTGATACATTGATTGAAATTTCTCAAAATTGTCATTTACATGTGTATTTGGAAAATACACTCCTGTTTAATTATTATGACACCCAGAGTGCACAAATCATGTTCATGTTAATTTATACACGCTTTGACTTCCAACATTCAAACATGTGATACCTAGAAACTTAGCGTATGCAGACAAAGTGTATAAATTATACGTTTGAGGGTATGCACTCTTTAAATAGAAAACACTATCAGTTTAAAATATTCAATACCATGCTGCATTCGGAAAAGACATGCATTTCTTGACAGAATACATCACGTTATTTCATTGCAAAGGCACAATGTCACAATCTTAACGGTTTTTGTCCAGCAATAATACACACATGCTTTGATTGCCTATTGAAAATTTCAAACAGTTTCTTCAAGGTTAACTTACAGTGGCCAATGATTTGGCATGGTACCTTTTAAATAAATGTATATCTAATTTTCAGTGGGGCCACTTATGTTCACCTCAAATGCACCCTGATTGTAAAACAACCCCAAAACAGAAAAGAGTAGGCCCTATTCAAAATAAATTACAATAAGGCGATTACTAAATTGGTTTCAATGCGTTGATACATTGATTGAAATTTCTCAAAATATTAGCCAACCATAAATGAACTCATGTACACGTGCTGTGGACTAAAACTGATTACTACATTTCATAATTTATGATGCGATACACAGAAGGTCTTACACCTCAAAGTCCCTATATCATATACCACAGACACGAAACATTCACATTACCACATGAATGTAACTCAATTTGGTATAGGATTATGGTGGAATTACAGTAATTGTATTTGACATGCTTGAACCCCGTTTTGTGAAAATGCGTTACTCTAACCCTATACATTAAACAGATTGTAAAATAAATGAATTACAAATGCAAGCTGACCAACCATTCAAAATTCTATAGTTAATAACTTCATAACGGATATATTTATTTCAACTTTATATAAATTAAATGCATTCCTATCACAAATATACCCAAAAGGACGGTAGTACTTTTTTCCCATTCGGTGATGTTGTTTCGACCCTTCGCCTAATAAAGAATAATGCTCAACCAAACATCTGTTGTTGCAAAATAAAAAACAAAATATTTAACTGGTACTTATTTACAAACGAACCATCTTTTTACATGAAAGATTAAATCTGACACCACCACAAGCATTACCAATGTCTTGTGGATAGAAAAGAAGAACATGAAAGAGAAATGGAAAATTTTTTTCCTCCATAAATTGCAAATAAACCGCACCCAAGGTTTCATACCAATACGTGCATGATATAAGGGCTGACATGAAAGTGGTGTATCCAAATTTCCACACCCATACTTTCTTTGCTAAAGGTTTTCCAAGTCTTCCTTTTGTTCTGTTTATTTGTTGTTTTTAAATATTTTTATCATTAATTTTGTTGTACTTTTATTGCTTAAAACTCATTACACATTCAAGTATATTTGTTATGCTATAGAAGTGGCCGGATGAGTGCAATAACTCTCTCTTCTTGTTTGAGAGTTAAGTATCTTTCAACACGTTTCATTGGGGCGGCTTGCAGTGGTCGACAAATTCAGTGCCGTTTTGGTGTGTCCGAAAGCATCCCCACGCTATTACAGGGTATACAAACTCGTCCGGCATTTTTTGGATTGGTATTGGGATTGGCTCTGCAGGTACCCGAAGGGGCGGGGCTCTAGTTTTTGGTGGTAATGTGTGCCAGGTGACGTCACTCCCTATACCGTCATCGTTATTGTGCTATAGTGTGTATTTTGTGTACTTGCAAGTAGTGTGACACTGCGGTCACGAACTCTTAATGGCTGGTGTATCGACAACGTAAACTAGGATAAGAGATTCATCAAGCGGCCCGTCAGTCAGTCAAAAGTTAAGCCAGCCGGGTAATGGCTATGCTTTTTTTCCGGGCTTCATCCCGCGGCTAATCCGGGCGACTTTATTTTCCAACTCTATCACAAGCTGGAAAAGATTTGTTCTGCAGCCACGAGCTTTACTGAAGGTGTACGGACAGATAAAGTCGTAAAGTTCCAGGGTATCGAAACTTGACTAGCACGGATTGAAAAACTTTGAGTTGCAGCCATCCAAGTTAACCTTCTTGGCTTAGGCGACGGAGACGCTTCTCTCGACTCTTATTTGTTGTTTTAGGCCATAGATACGCACCCCCGGCTCATCGTACTGTCATTAAAACAAATGTATCCGGACAACGCCGACGACGACGACTATGAACAATTTAAGTGAACCATTGACGGCTCTAGAGGGGCTGATGGGGCCCGACGCCACCGCACCACCGTCGGCTACGCGAAACGATGTCTCTCTTACAGAAATCTCTGCACCCGCTATACAAAAGTGCAACACATACCAAACCAACACAACAACTGACGAAACGATAGGTATACATTGAAACTATTATCTTTTAATTTTTTCTTTCAGTTGTCTTGTATTTTAATTTGGACTGAGTTGTTTCGTATCTTTGTTTGTAATATCTGTTTGTGGAATCGGTGCTTATTGAATATGATATTTATCATAGATGTAGGAAAAATTAGAGTAAATGTGCATATTAAACATATAGTGAGGATGAACATATATGGACAAATGGCACGATCACTGTGCTTGAATCTCTCACCTTAATGCCAGTACACCGAATCTGTTCGTTTATCAGTTAGTTAATTATGATTGTAACCTTTTTAATTTGTAAATCAAGTTGTGATCACTGAAAGTTTCTTACTGATATTTCCGAGTCCATTACCAAAACATGATTACCGACCAATCAACATGGTTGTCGATCATTATCACATTTCAAATTGAGTATATACAAGTTGATTAAGCTCAATGGATTTATGATGTCAGTAAGAACTCGGGCACTGCTAAGGGCTACGAGTGCGACAAAGCCGGCGCTTTAGCCGAAGTAATACCTGGTGTTAAGTAGTTTCAAAATAGCTCAGGATATTTTATCTTTAGACTTCAATAGACCGTTTTCAAATGAAGAAATGTGTCATAACAAACAATTTAAGTTACGCATGACGTTTTGGCTAAACTGCAAAAATGATCGAAATTACACTATGCTTGTGTGTCTTTTCTGTTTACTAACTACTACAGCAAGCAAGATAACTAATTCCTCAGTACATATAGTGAATGCAAATGTAGCTTTCGGCATTGCTCTTTACAAAATATTAATAACATCAGAGTGACGAGATTTGCCTACTTGCATAAATCCTAATTAATATTAATCACTTTCTCTGCGGAGAAGAAGTTCAGCGAGAGTAGACAACGGGTAAATAACCAGGGAAGCGTGGGTAATCGACGGGGACAGTTAGTGCTTAATTTCCCCCAAATAACTTCCTGCGCTAACAATCATCACTGCTGTATTACACGGCAATTACTTCAGATATGATATGTTGTTACTAGACTATGATGTGCAATTAACGCACTTTAAGACGTACTGTAATCGAATTGAAAGTATTTAAATGGTCATTTTGGTATCAATATCTTATAGGGTATTCTTGTTTACATGTAAAGGCCGACTTGTCTATTTATTTAGGCCTATATGTGTAAACAATGTGGTAGTTTCATGACCAATGCGTGTGCTATGCTGTGATATCCGTGTATAACATAGTTGCTGAATACACGACGGCCGCTATCTCACCCCGACTAGAACTTTAAAAATCGCGAAGCTCATCGTTTTATTCTAAAAATATATCTATTAACATTAAATGAAGTAAAAATAGCAACTTATAGAGTGCAAGTTGTTTATATTTGCTTTAGATCTAATGTTTTCATTACATATCAGTCACGTGTTTGTCATTGAAGAAATTGATTTTCCCTCGGCTGTATTTGACTACAAGTAAACAGCACTCTTGCTTAAAGCTCATTTTGTAATCTTTGTATTAGGCCTATGTCTATCATACACCACAGAGTCATGATAGACATGGACATAATACCAAGATTATAAATGAGCTTTCAAGAGTGTTGCATTACAATACATGCAATCTCACTTTCAAGTGGCTATTTATAAGGTAGATTGTCAATTTGTGTTCTCTCATATGCTTTGGGATATGAAGCCAAATTTTCGAAAGCTACAAAGCTAAATATATGCATTTTGCATGCAATATAATATTGTACTAACTACAATATGTAGGCCTACTACATGTATATTTCATAATATGAAAGACATAAAATAATTCAATGTATCCCCAGTGGTTAGGTTAATCTCTTCATATCAGCTAGGCTCAGAAAAGGATCAAGTATTTATGCATGTATTATACTACTTCAATGGAGTCACTCAAAGAGTGTTAGAATGGGTCTTGTTTATGATTTATTGATTCAGAACCTATGATTATAAATATAATATGCAATGTTTATGTTAACAGCATTTGACCCACACCATAAAAGATGTTTACTTGTACTTATTTTAGGATGTAGATCATTAATTTGACTGTTCAAGTTTAGCTTACCATAAATTCATGTATGAAACCATATAGGCCTACATAAAATAGTTCAGACTTGTGTGCAGACCAGGAATAACTCAAAGATGTAACAAGGTAGTCACGTGGTACTGATTTATAATTTAAATGACACAACAACAATACCAGTTTAATGGACTATTTCAAAAGGTGACCGGTTTTAGTTATCTCTTTTCCGCCAAAAGGGTACATGCATGTTCTGGCGGCCATATGCAATGGGGTTTGACACGATTGGTGGATTAGCTTTACACATACGTTTGTTTCGTCGTGGTGTTGTGCTTATTGTTTTACTATTGCAATTGCGCACAATTACAGCTCGAGTCTGAAACTGTTTCAAATCAATTCGTAGCATGATCTCATCATACGCGCGGATTTCTTCTTTTTCATTACTCTCACTATATTAAAATGGTCTTCTTTGATTTGAGCTTATCTTGTATGTGAGATAAATTACTTTCTAAACATCTTCTTTGATTTGAGCTTATCTTGTATGTGAGATAAATTACTTTCTAAACATGTCAAAAAGGTAAACTATGGGACTAAAGCACATGCATTGCTCTATGTACAAAGTACAAAAGCCTATTTACTGTGTTACAATTTGTTTGGATGATAAAGAAACCTATAGGCCTAGATCTTATTAATGCATAGTTAAATAACATGTTTATTCTCTAGTTAAGAAGAGATGTAACTATATTTAAAAAGGAGTCTTTCGCACACATACACACTTTCTATGTATGTTTAATCTGTCTCTGTATTCGCCTCACATGTTGGAATCTTTCAACCTCTATATACATGTTTATACACACACAAAAACACACTATTACACACACACATACACTGTACACACACATACACTGTACACACACGCGCGCGCGCGCACGCACACCGCCGCACACACACACTTACATTGTACACATGACTCGTGGATTTCAAAACTCTGGGCTTGATTTTGAGCTTTAAAAATACAACCCTAAATCATCTTTGCTGTGATATTCATGTTGTCTAGATGTATAGCAAAATAAATACAAACAAGCACATTTAGGTCACACAGACCTGTATACCAAACAGGCCTAATGTATTTCACATCGTTTTTCTTTCTTTCTCTCTTTCTTTCTGATACCTCAAAGTGTATGCTGTGTTGGTACTTAGCCACATAGATGTTAATGTCCAAAACTTACGTCATTGCAGTTATGTTATCCATTAGGTCGCTGCAGTAATGGCATGCACAAAGAAACATCAGTATGATTATGAACATGGTTTTTTAATATTCATGCACAACCTCGCGGAATGAAGGATCGTAATTTTGCCCCTTATTTAGGCGTAAGAGTGCTCGAAACAAGAGAGGCTTTAATACTTTTGATTTGGGGATTAGTTCTGCTGTATCTGAGATGAATACACCAATATTTGGCCCTACCCCCCGCCAAAAAATCGAATACTCTAATAGGTTTCCGCACGGTTGATCTGTTATTACTAAATGTATTAAATTTTCACTGTATGTATGCTAGGTACATGAGATTAACAACCGTTTGTACATAGAACACCCCGAATCCCTGTGAGTTTTCCAAATCCTTTGGTGCCCTCCATCATGTGGCATTGATGATCGCACCAACGAAAGACAAGTTGATCCAGCGCCTGTTGATACACAGCTCAATTATTACATTTAACAACTATTATCCCAAATAAATATGTATAAATGGAAGGATGTGTGTTAACACAACCAGTATTAATCCTTTTACGACAGTGAATTGTTTGAATTAATTACCTCGCATGTCAATAATTGACCCGTTTTTATTTCTGTGCGCGCGAAGAATGCATAATTCTCTTGTCCCAGTTGGAATCGAGAACGCAGCTCGCAGCTGCTCTGTATCGAAATTGGAACACATTCGCATACATGGCACGCTTTAATACTGGATTGTATGTCAGGCGAGCTATCAATGATGTAGACTTCTTTAAAGATTTTGTATTCACTTTACACAAAAAGTAGCCGAACAGTACTTTTTTTCTACGAAAACACTCGTAACGGGCGCAATTATTAATGAGAGATTATATTACAATATGAACGTAAATGCCTTATCAATGATATTAATTTTTAGCCATGTGATTACTACGAAACGTTCATATCAACATTGGCTTTTTGTTTGTGTACTCGGTGGTCTATTGCCTCGTCGAAGCACACACCACCATTCTTTCCACTGGGTAATTCTCGGGCAAGCTTGGCTGAAAGACATTTGTACACATATTGATATCTTTGATCAGAATATACCGTGTATCAAATTGTACCAGTAATATAGGTCCAGATAGAACTGAAGTCAAACCCACGTGTTTTGCAAGCCAAATAAATCAAAATTGTTGAGTGTATTACTATTATTACTATTGTGGCCGCCAGACTCAGTGGCAAATTGAATTACAATGAAATAAATGGCATATACTGAAGGTGTTGTCGGCATCATTATAAAGATGCGACGCCGAGTTTCTGTGAAGATTCTATAAATTTGACGGGTTCAATTGAGTTCATTTTATATGAAAATATTTTTTGTTGTAAATGGTTTGTCAATGAAAATAGAATGACAAATGGGTGCTTCTTCTACCCACCTTTGCTTAACCCACCTCCTACCATTTTCTTATGCAGTTGCAATCCCATTCACAATAACCTAATGGATTACATGCTATTATTTTTGTGAAAACATTTGGCTTGAGCTCGAAAAGCATGACCAACAACACAACGTGCAGACTTTATTGAGACAAGAGCAGAGTAAAGAATGACAATTGTTATTTTATGCAGCATTTTCTCCTCATACAAGACTTGTTTATGAATCTAGCATATACGAATCTGGGATACTACCAATTATAGGATAGCTTTATGAATTATTGTTAAAATCAGTGCTATGTTGAGACTTGCAATGCATCTCTTGTCACAAGAATCCACCTCGCCCCCACCCCACCCCCACCCCCACCCCGGTCAGGAAATTTCCTATATGAAATTTGAAAAACTCAACAAGCCAGTTTTGCCAGTAACTGTACTTACTACATTTAAGTCCAACAGGTTTTTCGTCATGTCAGAGTTTACCTATTTTAGACCATAACTCTAAATACATGTAAGCAATGCAATTTTGGCATTCCCAAACATTAACTTTGGAGGCCCGTCACACTTTCAGAATAAAACTTAGATTTGAGAAATTCCATGTTGGGAAAATCGCAAGACGTTCCAGTGTAGGGCCTACTATGTTACAAGTTGTTCGAATCATCATCCTGATCAATGAAGGTGTATCTTGCACCGAGAACTGACATGAATCATGTAATTAGGATACCTTCTTTGACGATGAGTGCGCTTGGTTGCCTATTTTCATCAAATTCAACCGATTAACAAGATTGAGCTTTTCAAAACGATGACAATGTGGATACATGTTACCACAGTAACAACTTTAAAAGAGCAATTTGAGCTTCGCAATCCACCCTCGGTTCGCATTAATCATGTATTAGTAGCCTAAGTACATAAAAGTCATTGCATTGCATGTGTGTATTGTAAAAGGCGCAAGGAATCACATACACGTCACGGTGACATGTTACCATGTATTTACTCGCATTTCAGCTATTTCAAGCATTCACCTTTTACTCGTCTTTATTTAACTTACACATGTTGTTTCTTAATTGTCTGCATAATAGGTGCATGCTTCAAAAAGTACATGACCCCGGAAAACAAAATGGTTACTCATAATTTAATACATTTCCCTCTTGTAATTACTTCAGTTTAACACCTCGGAGTCCCAGTAATGAGTAGAAAAAGTACATCACCCGCCCCTTAAATCTTTATGATCGAGAATACCGAACAATTCCGTACAGTGACTTAAACATGGGTTTACAAACTTTGTGATTCAGGGGGTTCTCCGCCTAGAAGTAGTCCTACTTTAACCAGATATAGATTGGGTCACTGTTTGTCAGCCTTTCAGTGTGACAACGCCCATTTCCATTTGGCTAAGGTCATGTCTATAACAAGTTTCTTCCGATTTCTGCCTGAACCTTGACATTGACAAAGAAACAAACTAATATCGCCTAGTAGCAATTCATAAAATGTTATTAACCATTAGTTACGTGTTGCATAATATGGAGTAGAATTTCCATGCCAATCTGTTAATATTAATGAAAAACTATGACTTAGACCAAGCCTAACGTTTTGCCAGGGGCGTGTACTTGTTTATATAATTGTTTACATATTGGAATCAAAGTGGAAAACATAATATTCAACAGTTTTAATGCCAATTTTTACTAGAGAACAGATAAAAATTATAATTCTCTTGATCATACTTATATAAGTCAATAGTGTGATCAATTTGACTTGTTCTTATTCTCGAATTTTCAACGGATGGTCAATGCAACGCCATTTGAGGAAATGTGACTGTCAAAACACTAGACAAAGCTAGGCAATTTTGTCAAATGTTAGGTGTAAGACTTAGGACACAAGTCACGAAAACTTTGGTTTTCTTCTGTTTTTTGTTCAATTTTGAAGCTATTTTTTGTCAATTGATTTGACCACTTCTCCACAATCCCGCAATTTTAGTATGTACGCACTGACCAAGAAATTGAGTTTATGAGGTGATAACTATCTATAGATTACATCAATTGCGCCTCCCAGGTAATTACTTCAGTCAAGTTGATAATGATATAGATGATTTCAGTGATGTCAATCTTGTTATGGGATTCCAACACGTGCAGGGTATTGCCCCATAAGTAAAAGCTTTGAATAATAAGTCTTATTGTACAATAACATTCACAAAATTACAAGCTTCTTCCTCAAAACCAAAATCTCTCTCTAGAACTACGCTTTGACCTCTACCATAATAGAAGTCAACAGCTACAATGGACTGATAAATGCAATATACAACAACAGATGGTGCCGGGTGCGCCATAGTGCAAGCGCAACTTCCGCGCACAAAAAAGTTACAACAAAAAGGCGTACTATGAGGGAGAAAATCAACTGTGCTAAAAAAGTGTCTTAAGTATCAAGATGGAGTGAATACCTCAGGGTATCCCTTAGGGATGCTTTTAAGTGATTCTGGTTGGCGGGGTTTTGACAAGCGTTTCGCCACCTTCTTGGGTTGATAGTTGCGCTGTATGAACAAACGTTTGGAGTTTTGATTGTAATGAATGAGCAGGCTGGAAGCAGGTTAATTTGCCTGGTACCCACCCGTTGTAGCTGACATTGACAATATTGTTTTTATCTTTCATTGAAAAGTTTTGCATATATTGTACATATGTCTGTTTATATAAATGCTGATTTAATAAATAAAAAACTGACACATGGAACTAGATATTCCTATTGCAATGGATTGTAAGTCGTAACTCTATGAATCCTTACTTATATGATCAGATGATTTTTGACATAAAGTAATTAACTGACTGCAGTACTTGTGTGGACTCTGTTTTGGTGCGCATGTATGATGTAGAGCACTTTAAGAATTCCTTTGTTCATATGTTTAACTCTATGCTATCCATCATTGACAATCCATTCTGTATTGCATAGATTTTATCAGGGGAAATATAACATTGCATTCTATTCAAGTATATTATCACCCTGATCATGTGGACTTTGTTTCAATTATAGACACACAATTATCATAATTATTTTCACCTTGTGTAAGATCAGTTGCTTGACAGAACAACCTGTATTTTGATCTTTTTCTGTGCCACACAGGTGATACAGCAGAAGAAAATGGAAGTAACAATAGAAACACACCTGAGGCAGGTGATGACGACACAGACCCCAGCAAGAAGCGCAGACAGAGGAGGCAAAGGACGCATTTTACCAGCCAGCAGCTACAGGAGTTGGAGGCGAACTTCGCCCGCAACCGATACCCGGATATGTCCACGAGAGAAGAGATTGCGGCATGGACAAATTTAACAGAATCAAGAGTTAGAGTGAGTATTATCAGTTAATATATAAAAACGAAACTTGTTTATACTTTTAGTAAAAACAGCAGAAACCTTAGCAGCATTTCAAATGATACTATCATTATGTAAGAGACGTGACATAGGCCTATACGTATCTGAACACTCGATTACCGGCCAATCTTATAGCTGAAACCTATGCATTCAAATTCTGTTTACTGATTGACCATATTTTTTACAAGGCATACAAGTGTTTTCCATGCCTTTTGAATTATTCCCATTTCCTGTTGCGACACATGTAATCAGTGCGTGTTTGTTTATTTGGTGTTTGGCCCGTTTCACAAATTATTAACTGCGCTAATAAAACGTAATGACCTGTTTCAAAAGTTGCACAATGCTGACAATTACAAAAATGCATAATCTCATAAAATTAGATTTTATATATAACAGGACTTCCGTAGTTTTGGTGCCAATGTACGGAGACTAGATACACGCACACAGAAAACATCCCGATTTATTTTTCACACTAATGATAATTGATATAGTCGTAAAATTCAATTCTTTTGAGTTGTGATATCTTTGTTTAAATATTAGGTTTAAAGTTAAACGAAATTACTATTTATTTTCTTATCCCCTTTTTACAATTATGAGTTTTATGATTAAAAAGATTATATAGGTTAAAAAGCTACCTAGAATTACCTGGATTTGTAGTTCTCATTCAAAAAAGCATTTGATACACATTTGAGTTCCCTCAACGTATATAAAAATGCATAATACTTGATCTCGAGGCTAGACAGAAGTCTGTGAGAGTCAAATGGTCGTTTCACTGGTCAGTGGTCAATACAAGAGTCGTTCACCATTTGGTCAGGAATTGATAGTTAAGAGGTTGCCGCTAGTTATGATTGGCAAATATGTTGCATTATTAGCGGATTTGTTAAATAAAGCTGAGTACAGACAGTGGGAAAGAGTCCTTTCGGTGTCAAGGTGCTGCTTTATACTACGAGCTAATTGTAGTGTTGGCGTTGGACTTGAGAAATTGATGGATGTCTCATTATATTAGTACAGACAAGAGCGCGACAATTATGGATGAAATTTGTACAGTGATAAATTATATTTGAATAAATATATTGTTATTCCGCCAATGGTTTATATAGAAATTACTTCCAATTCATTGAATAAGTAATCCACCGCACAAAATCTTTTTTCAGACTACAGCTTTGCTCACACACACACATGAAAGTTTTGCAAACATTTATGGAATTTTTGTTTAAACTTTTTCTTCCTTCTGAAAATATAAAAGTATAAAAATTCCTGTCTCTCCTTGTTTTTTTTTTAATTGAAGCCAAGTCTACGCGAGCATTGCTCCCTTGCTCCATACAACAATAGTTTTACGAGAAGGAAAATGTGTCGTTTTACACTCTTTGAAATTACATACCTTTGAAAATTATGAGTTAAATGAAAAAGCAAGAAAAAACGTTTTCTTCCAGTATGTAAAGCAGACAGGTTTAGCTGGAGAGTCGAGACATAGCTCTCTGATGGTCTAGTAATCATGACCATCAATGTGGCGTTAGTGTGACATATATCACGACGCGACAGAATCACTTGATTACATTTAAATTAAGACGTGATAATGTAACATCTAATCAAGCGTGCTATTGGATAAAATGATGTTAATGGGACATTAGTTATGTGCAGTAATACCATTACATTTCTCATAAAAATAATTAGTGCGATTAATATGCATAAAAATGAACAAACAAATAAAAACGAGAAAAGTAAATAAAAAGAACAGCGTAGCTATCAATTTGTAAACTTTGTTCATAAGCTTGGCTTTTGTAATTTTCTTTAAGCCATGATCACTTTAAACATATAAACTTGGGAGTAAACACTGACTATAAGCAAGCGGCTAAAATAGTTAATTATAATAATTGTAGCAGGGGTATTTGAGACATTTCTGAAAGTTGTATTGGAAGGACGATAGGCGTTGAAATATATATAATATTTTGAAGTGTGTAATGTAAGGTCTAAGGGACGTCGTTGTACATGGTGGATGAAAGCTACAGACGTCGATTGATCATACTTAACTGACATGTATAGCGAATTCGGATACTGTCAATTTGAAAATTCAAGGATTAATTAATTAAACGCAAGCAAACAACCAAACATGTCCATGGCCGGGGTGTACCATTATAGTCATTGACTTCCAACAAATTATTGACTTCTTTTGTGAAATTGAGGGGAGGGTGTCAGTAATTGAGATTTATGGATGCTTTTCGACGACATTTTGACAGGAAAATTGCACATTGGACTTGAAAGACAGCCATAATTGGGGGGGTAGAAAATGCAGACAATATGTCACAGCATTTTGCTGTGAAAGAAAGTTCATGATAAGACAAAACTACAACTTTGAACAAGGAAATATCAGTCAAATTCACAAGTTTGAACTTATCGTATGATTTTTTTCCCTTACATGTTAATCAGCCGCACTAAATCCCCGTCGTCTAATCTGGAACCTTCACCTTCACAAAGAACTCACAATTACTCCCTAAACTCGCAGCTCGCAGTCTGACGATAAAACAAAATATATGTAATAACGGTTTCCCCCGGGGTTGGTTTATTATTAAACTCAGTCAATTCCTAAAATTTACGTTCCCATATTCATGTATTCATACTGATAACATGGTCGCCATTTAAAGAGCGTTTGCATATTTATGCTATCGCTACATGCGTGATACACCCAGTGGCACGAAACCCCGGTAGCATTGCGCCGGAAGTACTTGACACGATGTTAAGGCTACCAGAATGCAGTTCGTGTTCTTGTAAGAGGTAGCAGCGGAAACCAATTGATTTAAAAAAAGCTGGTGATTTTCTCCAAATAATAAATGTACTTATTGAAAGGAAACGTGATACTGCACAGATGCCCTTCCCACACTTCAGTCTGAAGTAGTAATGCCAGTTGTATCTCAAATCTCCGGTGCAGAATAGACACAAAAAAATCTTTCGGTTTTGAGTAGAAAATCATTTATGTAAGTTTTAGACGCATTATCAACAATGATTAAGCGCTATCTGGCTTGTTAGTTACATGATAGGTAGGCTTAATGACTGAAATACACTCACAACAGGTTGCTAATGAGTTTAATTGGAGTGATTACTTCGCCTCAGTGGTGCTGGAAGATGAAATTAATCGCAAATGACGAGCAAACCACGGATGCTGTTAGCTCAGACAGCAGATCAATTACAAGATTCTTGAGGGGATACAATGAATGTTTTAGAACTTTTAATTGAAGGGGGAAATATCATATCGAATTTAGTATTTGTACGACATCATAATCTGTGGCATAGGATCAGACGACACACATGCAACTGATTTAGATCATGTTGAGATATTTTGACAACTTCATTGAGTTGTTCTTAGTGGTATGTTGGCGAATAGTCAGTGTGACAGCAAGTTAATAACTTTGTACTTTTTGCCTTTGCTCTGTCGCGATTTCAAATCGTCCCCAGTGGCCTACTCTTTGCATGAACTTGCAGCATGGGAAATGGCAACATATTGGAAAAGGTCTCTGAGATAAAAAATGATTATCATCAAATAACTGCCAAAACCATGAGGTGCAAATAGTTGTATGTTAGTGCAGCATTATGCAGCAATCAACACCAGGTTGGGGGACCTAGCAAATGCGCGAGGTACGGAAAGGTCTCGGGTCGAAGATGACAGACAGACGCGCCAGAACCTGCGTGCTAGGTACCCCCTAATGCCTTGACTGCATATACCCCAAAGTACATTGCCCTAAGGAGATTTAAAAAGACCCTTTTTGTGTCCTGGACATACATGACATTCATGATCCTGAAGTAAGGGCCACCGTGAAAATTTCACATATGGAAAAGTGAAATGAAATTGTACAAATTGGTCTAGTCCAAATTACTCTGCTTCACATGTAGAAATGCCAGAAATATGGAGATGTGTTGATAAACATGATTATCAACATGGCGACTGAGGTAAATATGTAAGCAATTACATATACATTATTTGTGTCGCAACAGATAGGTCGCGATTTGATTTCATATCTTCCAACAAAGTATCAGTCTATACTTCAGAGTTCGTGCTTTACATTAATAATAACTCCACGCATTAATATGCAGCTGTAGTGTGGACAAGTAATTAATTTTTCGATGGTTGACCTGGAAGCTGAAGTCATTAGCAATATTAAACCTACGCCTTCACATAGTAAACATCTCGTTTGATACAAAATACACAAATACTGAGCCCTCAGTGATATAACTTTATGTGCCAGTTAATGACCATGATTAATATTTCCCACGGAAAACCAATATTGTTTTCCCATTACGCTATTAGTGTAAAAGAACTTCAAATTATGACTAAGCAACTTGAACTTGGGCTCGGTAACCAATACTCCATACAAGGTGGCTTATGCTCTGCCAATTCTTGATAGCTACCTGTCAGTGTCTTGAGCAAGCTTGTCATTCGTCACTTGACTCTAACAGAAGGTTCTATAATTCAGCCATTCTGCCCCCATTTCCTTAAGAAATATTTCCACGCGGGGACAAAATATGTACCTCCCGTTTCTGGTATTACCTTGTTTGTCATACGAGATGCCTGTAGTTGAGGCGCGTTGTTTTGGAAGACATTCTTCAACAGCAAAATATGATTGTTTTGACTTTGGGAGGAATGGATCGCAATCTCTTTCAAAATACCATGATTTGTGGTGATTTTATGATTCAAACTCAGTCAAAACAGATTGACTTAATTGGCATAACTGATTGTTTTAATATAAGAATTGTAATGATGCCAAGTTCGTCCACTTGTAATGATGCCTTTACACAAGATGGTTAGGTTTATAATGTATTACTATTTCTTCTACCCGGACAAAGGGCCAATCATAGCGTGTAAACGATAGAATACTAGTGACAATCGACATTGTTTAAAAGGGAATGCTCTTCCAACTTCCATTGGAAAATGTTTGCTAATGATTGGTCCAACATTGCCGTATTCTTGGGACTAATAGACAACCATTATATTCATCTTTGTACCGTAATTCCAACACACACAATGTTGAACTAACTAACTTAATTGTTGAAAGATATATGGAAGGTTGGAATTCATTAAAACAATGTTGCTTTCCATCAATACCAAAATTCACAACTTGCCACTTTAAGTGACATTAATACAGTCACCACAACTAGCAATGACCTATGACTAGTATGAGAAGTCAGTATCAGCATTTTCTAAAGTAATTAATAGGGATAAATCAAAGAACAATTAACTAACGTATCTGTTTCTTCTCTGTGTGTTTCATGCAGGTTTGGTTCAAGAATCGTCGTGCTAAATGGAGAAAACGTGAGAGGAATCAGCTGAACGAACTTAAGAACGGTTTCGGCCAATTCAATGGACTCATGCAGCCATTTGATGATGGACTTTACTCTGGGTATTCATACAACAACTGGGCAGCCAAACAAGCCGTGAATCCTCTTGGATCCAAGGGCTTTCCCTGGTCTATCAATTCCGTTAATCCTTTTTTTTTTTTTTTTTTTTTGGTGGCTTATGCTCTGCCAATTCTTGATAGCTACCTGTCAGTGTCTTGAGCAAGCTTGTCATTCGTCACTTGACTCTAACAGAAGGTTCTATAATTCAGCCATTCTGCCCCCATTTCCTTAAGAAATATTTCCACGCGGGGACAAAATATGTACCTCCCGTTTCTGGTATTACCTTGTTTGTCATACGAGATGCCTGTAGTTGAGGCGCGTTGTTTTGGAAGACATTCTTCAACAGCAAAATATGATTGTTTTGACTTTGGGAGGAATGGATCGCAATCTCTTTCAAAATACCATGATTTGTGGTGATTGTATGATTCAAACTTAGTCAAAACAGATTGACTTAATTGGCATAACTGATTGTTTTAATATAAGAATTGTAATGATGCCATCATAGCGTGTAAACGATAGAATACTAGTGACAATCGACATTGTTTAAAAGGGAATGCTCTTCCAACTTCCATTGGAAAATGTTTGCTAATGATTGGTCCAACATTGCCGTATTCTTGGGACTAATAGACAACCATTATATTCATCTTTGTACCGTAATTCCAACACACACAATGTTGAACTAACTAACTTAATTGTTGAAAGATATATGGAAGCCTTGGAAGGTTGGAATTCATTAAAACAAGGTTGCTTGCCACTTTAAGTGACATTAATACAGTCACCACAACTAGCAATGACCTATGACTAGTATGAGAAGTCAGTATCAGCATTTTTCTAATAACGTAATCTGGCTTAAATCAAAGAACAATTAACTAACGTATCTGTTTCTTCTCTGTGTGTTTCATGCAGGTTTGGTTCAAGAATCGTCGTGCTAAATGGAGAAAACGTGAGAGGAATCAGCTGAACGAACTCAAGAACGGTTTCGGCCAATTTAATGGACTCATGCAGCCATTTGATGATGGACTTTACTCTGGGTATTCATACAACAACTGGGCAGCCAAACAAGCCGTGAATCCTCTTGGATCCAAGGGCTTTCCCTGGTCTATCAATTCCGTTAATCCTTTATCCGTCTCCAGCCAACCCGTGTGCTTTAACTCACAGACTTCCATGAGTTCAAATTTCCCACCGACATCCGTGAACGGCGTCAGTCAAAATCTGAATCCTTTGGACAATACCGTCGCAGGGGCCACACCAGGTTGCCCCTACGCATCAGTATCAACACCCCCGTACATGTACAGAGAGCCTTGTTCCAGCAGTATTGCGTCGTTGCGATTGAAAGCAAAACAACACTCAACTGGTATGGGAGGATTCAGTTATCCAGTTCGACAGAGCCCTACGCTGTCCGCATGCCAGTATGCAGGCATCAATGGACCGGCATAATCAACTTTGTTCTAATTAAAATGACTCTTTTATGGAGATCCTACGCCAGAACGTAGTACTGGGTTCATTCTAGAAACCTAACCAATCAGCAGGGTGGTGTAGAAAATGAAGTACAATGCACGCATAATAATTGCTTTATCATTTCAATTGTTTTAAAAAGTCTGATTACAATTTAGCAGTGTCGAGCACAAGCAAATTTAACCACTATAAGGCATAGATATTGACTATCATCTGTTACAAATGACGCTGTTGTAATCATGGTTAACTGGTTTTAACATTAACATTTTATACCCAACTTCATGCGACATTTGCATGCAGATTTTATTTCACGTCGGATTTTTATATGGATTTATTTATTTTTAGCATCAAAGTGCAAGAGAAAATGTCAAAATGTTAGATGTGAGTTAGAAAGTGGAATGCCAAAGTAGTTGAAACGTAAAGTATTATAAAATTTTTGGTATGTTATTTTTTTTAAATGGTCCACGTGAATGGAGAAATAGTCTATTGTACTAAAGCAGACGGATAAAATGTATAGAAACTGTCTTCAAGTACAAGATGAAATACAAAAAGCAAATCCTTTATTTAAACAATAAAATACCAAGTACTACACATTTTTTTAATTGTTGACGGTGTCCACGCTGGTCGTTGGCGAGAAACAAGGAGGGCTTCTTGTTTTTTGCTTTATGGTGCTCAGATTTTTAAAATAAGTTTACAAGTCCTTTTTTTACTAACGACTTTAGAAATCAGACAGTTGTAAAAGAGTTCAGAGTGTTTTAAACTGTATTCGGTTTGAATTTTGTTAAATATTTTCTTTTAGTACACTAACATGACTATCTGAACATGCTAAAACAACGTGCATTATTTTATCTTAAGAGTATAGATTAATTATTGTTCTATACGTTTCAGTTGTCTCCTACAAAAACGTTAAAAGGTCTTATCAAGACAGAAAACGATAATGCGAACATGTTGTCAACGTAGATATTCTATATATTTTAAGAATATTTTATACTACTAATTATAGATTTTTTAACATTCCTTAAAAACTTGTCGATTTTCTTTTTAACTATGGCTGATATTTTCCAGTTGACGTTCTAAATGAACAATGTAGAGCTGTTTATTTTACTGCACAAAGTGATTTTAAAGCATTCTGGAGAGTCTTTAAACATTGTTTGTTGAAAATGAAACAATGACCTTCTAACATTCAACTCTTCCATAAATAACATATTAACTGGCATTTGTTTTTCCTTTTACTTTATTATTGACAAAGAAAGCAATACTTGAATTTATTGTGGTCATGATTTCCCCTTCTTTAAGCCTTTATCACATCAGACAACCTTGTCTACGGATAACAATTACGTATGACAAAACGTCCAATATCACGCAACCTAAACAAAAACTCTTTTGACATAGATGAAAAATGAAGACAAAATTTGGATATAACTGATGAACCGAACACTAGCAAATAAGCAATATTCTTGCCTTTGATTCGTTAAGGGTGAAAGCATTATTTCAAATGTGATTCGGATTTCTGATTGGTTGGCCAAATTTGTATATAGTCGGTGAAATTTGAAAATCGCCATGACCAAGTATGTTATGAGGGAATGCTTTCTTAAATGAAGACAGATTTTGTGCTGTGGTCGTACTTACTGGAGATGACTGTGATGCGTGTTTTCAGTCAGATATCAGGATATTGTTAGTTTATAATTTCAACGCAATACCATAAGTACGGCAATACGAATAATTTGATAACTTACCAAATGTGGCCAAGTACTTCTCCTTAGTACACCGCAAAACAAATAGTTATTATGCATCTATTAATACAGTAAATATTTCAATGGAATTTAAAAAGAAAAAAGTTGCTTTTAGCTAAAGAGGTGGCCAATATTCTCGCCCAGCTGGAATGGGAGGTGATGCTAGTAAGGAAAACTATATCAAATTCGTTACATCTTTATTATACTTCTCTGAATAGCATTTCAAGTCTTACGGTGATGAAATCCAGTTTTGGAAGGCAGTCAGAACTTTTGTAATGATTGTGAAAAATATTTTTAAAAAAAGCATAGGAAGAAGAGTTTTTCTTATAGCTTGTTCAGTGATGATAATCATTTGTAAATTAAAATTATATTAAAGGGATAGTCCATGATCTTTATTCTTTTCATAAAAGGCATATATTAAAGCTTATGTTGCTTGAAACATAGGTGGTTACTTTGATGATATTAGCATGTTTAAAGGTTTAAAGTTCCAAAACCAAATTAAATTCGGAATGATAGTCAGTCCCTTCAAAAATATTACGAATTCCCTGGCAATGTAGCAAATTCGAACTTTTTTCCTAAAGTTTGCCAACTCATTCACCAATTCAGATATCTGAAATGTTGCACATCTATTAAAACAAAACTATAAACCATGATAGTTAACTGTCATATTTTTAAGATGAGACTTGACAAAGCAAAACACTAATTTCTTGGAATGTCTTGAGACATATAGTATGATTTTGATTACCGTGTAGGTAATTTGTAATTTGTTGCTGATTAAAAGGTCTTTGCGATATGGGTCTTGCGTTACATTCTATTAAATTCAAGAATAGAAACAAATGCGAATGCTATTGTAGCAGCCAGGTGCAATTTTGCTTCCCGCCAAAATGTCTTGGTCAGAGTTCCTGACTGCAATGCTACCTCTTTAAGAGGGGTGTCTGGCATTGTATCACATTACTTGCCATGCTTATACATTAAATAATATTAAGACATCCAAAGCAGTGGTATATAGTCATAAAGTGGGTATCATGATCATGTGCCTATCTTGTCTAACTTTTGCGATTGTGCAATTTCTAAACGCTTTTAAGAAAGTTTTAATCACTCCCCAGAGTATCTTCAATGTAAAAAACATGAAAACACAAGGAATAGAATTATTTCGTGATAAATAATAGAAATTCATAGGGCTATATATTGGTCATGGTGACATAATTCAAGAGTTTATTCTAACATTCGTTTTCTTTAAGAATGACTTTTTTCATTGTATCCATTATGTAAACACTGGTTATACAAATAATTTAAAGCAATAGTGAAAGTAAATATGCTCTCACTATAAGTATAGACTCTAAGCGTTAGATACAAATGTAGGCACTGTCATTTTTTTTATGGTGTTTAAATTTGGGTGATGACAAAAGTATACATTTGAAAAAAAGGAATTATTCCCATTAATAAAATTCTTAATTGATGAAATTGTTTCTGAAATGGCAGCACCGAATTTGTTTTCCAACATTTCCGTATAAATAATAAACACATGAACATTTTGCACAAATCTGACATCAGGCTAACTTTTTCAAATCTCGCTCATTCATTTTTCAAATCTTAGATAGCAATAAAACATCTTGCACTCAGCTTCAATCTTGATTAAAGTCTCTATTGTAGTAAAAGACATAGTCAACTTGGAGATATCCGAATGGCGCTGCTAAAAATGCATTTTTTCATGTTTTGAGATGCTAATACTGCTGAAAAACCTCCAAGAAGTACTTTTTGTATGTTAAAATGATACATTATACATAGAATATACATTGGCCCACAGAAAATTTCCGTTAGTAGTTGAGATGAAGAGTATTCATTTGCCGTACTTTTTTGTTAAAGTGTACAGAAGTTTTACGTGAAGAATGTAAGAGAAAACAGTTGTTTTATTGTTTTGCGAATAAAACTATAAAGAAAAAAGAAAACTAATTATTAACTGTAACGTGTTATTTGTTATTTTTAAGTCGTCCGTTCAGTACTGTGTCGATGTAAAAAGCAATCTTGAAGAGAATATATGGTAGGAAATATTTGACATGTTTGAAACGCTTACCTTATCCAATTATCTCCCCGTTTTCGTGTCGTCTGCAAGAATTCCAGAAGGCACATACTAGTAACCCAAAACTAAACATATTTTTAGCAAATCTGTGAAAATTTTTTAAAGAAGCTGATTTCAACTGATTTTGGTAGGTAAAGGTGTCAACATTTACCAAAAAAAAGTGAGTTATCGTAGAGGGTGGGGAAATTGTTTTTTCGGGAGTAAAAGGTCAATAACAGGGGTCAAATTTTGAAATTGATCCAATCATTTTGAAAAGTATACCAAGTTAATAGTTTAATCATAAGGATTCCAAAAAGGTATAGATTGTACTATCTGCGGCCGAAAGTTTTGGAGTTATAGGCTAAAACAGCAAAAATCAATAAAAAGGGTTATTTTCAGTTATACAGGGGACAAATTTTAATATTACTCCGATTTGGAATTCCCCACACCCTACGATAACTCACTTTTTTTGGTAAATGTTGACACCCATAGCTACCAAAATCAGTTGAAATCAGCTTCTTTAAAATTGTTTCGCAGGTGAAACTTGCTTTAGGGTTACTATACTAGGGATTACTCTGGTCGTATGTCTGTGTATCTGTGTGTCGTATGTCGTATGAGTTTCGTAAGGGCTACGATGATGTAACTAGGTGGAAAGGAGGGGGTGGGGTGGGGTGACATGTTAGTGACCTCATGTGACCTTTGGCCGGTCAAAATGTTAACCCTTAAGGTAAGGGCTGCGATGATGTAACTTGGTGGAAAGGAGGGGGTGGGGTGGGGTGGGGTGGGGTGACATGTTAGTGACCTCATGTGACCTTCGTGACCTCGTGTGACCTTTAGCTTCATTCACAAACCGCGACGGCAGACGACACTCGCGGTCCGGGGACCGCGATGTATTTTTTAAACTAATTGGCCAGATAAACATTTTTTCTCGATGTATTGCGAGTTTATCGATGGTATGCGATGTGCTTGCACCTATGCAATGGAGAGAGACTGGGAATTTTAAATTCACTTCGCAAGAGTAGGTATCCATTCTCGCATGGAAACAGCTAAACTCGCAATACATATTTGGACAAAGGTTGAAAATGGTCAATTTAGATATCTGGAGTTTATTTTGAACAAAGTAAATCAAATATCCTACAAATGTACTCCATTCAAAAAATCGGAAAGGGCGTGATGCACTGAATAGCATTCACACACTTACAATGAGAGTTGTGATTTTTTTCTTTTCAAAGAACACTGGGATTAGCCAGTATTGTATAATACAATGGATTGGAATTCTTTTACATACAGCGGAGTCTCTGGACACGCTTCTTTCCAAATTGAATTTCAGACAGTGTATGTTGGCAGATTTGTCCCAAAATTCAAAATGATATATTTCAAAGTAGACGTTTCCATTTCAGTGTTTTCCGAGCACAGTGACCCTACCTGGTATATGTGCCATTGTACAAATAATGAATGCGTAATAAGAATGTGATAGTAAACATTATTTGGTCAAATTTTGACTTTTTGGCTGGTGTAAAACGTATAATTGCATAAGCTGCATAATTGCACAAGCTGCGTGCAATTATGCGGCTTACGCAATTATGCAACTTATGCAATTATGCATCTTATGCAATTATGCATCTTATGCAATTATGCATCTTATGCAATTATGCATCTTATGCAATTATGCAGTTTGTGCAATTATGCAGCTTATGCAATTATGCGTTTTACACCGGCCGGTCAACATTTGACCGAATGATATATTGTTACCATTGCACGAATATAGGCGATCAATGTTTTATATCACCTGGTTTTTTTCATGCCATGTACTAGTAAGTACACAGAAAATATTTTCTGCGTCAAGTGACTCATTTGGGCATATTTTTCGTGAGTCAGCTGCAAACTGACTCATTTCTAGAAACAACTGAGTCGAAAATGACTCACTTCACTTGGTAAACTGAGTCACATTTGTAGTGACTCACTTGAAACATCGTTATTGACTCAGTGGATACACTTCACATGCGTCCAGATCGACTTTTGACTCACGTCGTATGTGAAATGAGTCAAACGAAAGCGAGGAATGTGGTACAGGTGCAAAGCAGCTGACTGACTGTACAGTCCCAACTTCCTTCACCCTCGTTCAGATACGATTATAATTAAGAATACACATAACTGACAACAGAATTTATATCATTAAATGAGTGGAGTCATGAAAAGCATTAAGATTTTGGTTAATGTGGATTGCTTCTCGGCCTTTAGGCTGAAATTATGTGCATGTTTTTGTTAACTCACGCTACCCATTGCACATCCTGGGTGAAATTTGTGGGAAGCTTTCCGGCCGCCGCTGAGCACACTATATATCTCCTGGTGTTCTGCATCGGTATGCCAAAAGACCTTCTGGTCATTATTTTCATTTATTTTATCAAATATCAAATTCCAGTTTAAACATTTTAATAGTCTGTTGTTCATGTGACATGCCGGTCATCTGATCTCACTTGTGCTGTGCATTAACATACTCATGAGGCAGATATGTGCACATTTGACTCATTAGTCACGAAAATGAGCATAACTCAAGTGAGTAAGAAGACCCGCATGTTTCAAATCTTGAGTCTTTGACTCATTTTACACAAGCAAGTGCGTCGCTACAGAGACAAACTGATGACTCATTAAGGTAATGAAATTGAGTTTTCTGACTCAACTGGATTTAATCGGAGTCATTTGACTCATCACATCTGAGTCACATGACTCACTAAAGTGACTCAGCTAGCATACAAAGTGCATAACTACAGAGACAAATAAAAGACTCACGTATCTGAATTCACCTGACTCAGTAAATATTTTGTGTGTATATACAAATATTGAATGCCCAAGACACGGATAGTAAAAAAAATATCATTCGGTGAATTTGGACTTTTTTCCATTTCACGAGGCTTCGCTACGTGTAATGGAACAGTACAAATGCGAATGATATAGACCAGTTAACAGCAAAGTTTGTAAACATGTTAGGGCCTGGTATCTTGAAAAAGGTCGGCCTGACTGTTACCCACTGGGCAATTGTATCTGTTAGTGTTTTAATACTATGGGCCATAACGATTCGCAGGAATGGATTCGCAGGCAACCAAAGAAGTGACGTTGGATGTTAACTGGTCTATATTTTTACCATTTGGCATGAATACAGACGGTCAATATGTTTATTCCGTGCTCAATCTCATAATCATGACATACTTTTCATGGCCCAAATCACTGTAATAGGCACCCATGCCGTGGCGAAAGAGACCCACGTCTGCACATGGTACGATTACAACGAACCAATCAAATATAAAATAGGATAGCCTTAGATACGTTGCACGTCATCATGATTTTTCTTTCTGTATGGGATCATGAAAATGGTCGACACAATATTGTTTCCAATGTTGAAATTGTGTTGGTCAAAAACTTATCACCTTTCATATCATAAATACATTCTCCATCCTAGTTGATAGGTCATTCACCAAAGTGTTATTGAAGCGCGTCATGCACCCTGATCTCAAAGAAACCCCCAAGATCACATTCATTTCAATACGCGAGGCCTGTGTGAAATTTATACATTGGAAAAGAATCTGATAAGGAAACCAAAAACTTATATGAAACCACCTCTATACTATAGTTTCAAACCAAGTATCCTTGCTTTTCATATTGGGAGGAGAGGTACATAATTTGGAAATGGGGGGTTGAACAATTATGCATATGGGCACTTGCGTAAAAGGTCAAAGGTCGCGTCTCTGAGGAGTCTATTATGCATTGTAAACAAATAGACAACTTAAATCTAAAAATAACATATATAATTAATTCAGTATTCATGGTGTAGGAAAACCTCGCTAATTATAAAAGTTTTGATTCTTATACAAGGTCACAAAAATGCAACTCATAACCTCTTGTCATACATGTAATGGGTTGCATTTTTGTGGGGTATCCTAATGGCATGCACCTATCGACAATACCATATACCACTGATGTTGAAATCAAATACTGGAACAGATACTGGAGCCCTGGTACAATTTTCATTATATTGAAACTCGCACCTGCAGCAAAACCAGCAGCGTAAAAATAACAGGCGAGGGAGGGGCGGCAGGTTGTCACCCCAGAGAGCTTTGACCGGGAAGAAAAAGCTTGAAAATCATGCCAACTCTGCCTTTTTTGCCCACTCACCGGGAAATTTTCACCCCAACCAGGAAAGTCTGCCTCAAAACCACCTCCAACCGGGAAAATCTGCCTCCAAACCGTGAATTTTCCCCGTCTGACAAGTGACCTATGTTACGCCACTGGACACCACAGGACAGAGACAGACATTAACAGACGTGTTTTTTAGTAAACAACGCATTGCTAATTAGCCAACCAATCAGAAAAGTAAAAAAGCAACGCGTTGCTAATGAAAGTAACGCGTTGTTTAAGTACTGTCTGAAAGCAACGCATTTTCACTTTTCTGATTGTTTAGCTAAGCAACGCGTTGTTTTCTGAAAGTAACGCGTTGCAAAGTTAACAACGCGTTGTGACCAATACATTATGACCCTTTCAGCTTGCAATAACCGTCTATCGAGAGGCAAGTTGTAAACATTGCTATGTTCCTGAGACTTAAACCGAGTCGTATTTTTTGTGCCCGACTTCCACATCGATTTATACGAGTTCGTCGATAAAAATATTGTGACGGCAGTTCGAGAGGTTACACAAAACCGTGTCCGTAGCGTTAAAAGTCATTTCCAAATTCCCTGCTTCCTACAGGCGCGGATCCAGGGAGGGGGCGGAGGGGGCGCGCGCCTCCCGGTAATTCTGCAAAATCTTGCACAATCAGCCCATTTTGGAAGCTTTTGGACAAGTTTCAGCCTTTCAGCCCCCCGGTAATTTTGACGTTTTTCAAATCCTGGATCCGCCACTTACATGCTTATCTCATTACTGGAACATTACTAGCTCTCCCGTACCTGTTAATTGAATATGAGAAATTAATGTATTTACGATTTTGCCGTATTCCATGCATGAAGCCACGGTCGATTTAATAGTATAGGTTTACGATGTGTGGTGCATGTTTACCAATAAAATGGTAGGTCTGGGTGCAAATGCGTGTTTTTAAGGTGACCCACTTTTGCTGACACGCTTTTTCTGACCGACACCTTTTTTAAACTCTAGTAAGGGTTAGGATTAGTAGTGGTCAGATATGGTGTAGGTTCGGGGTTAGATTTTAAATGATATTTAAGGACTTAAAGCCGCTATCAGCGATTTTTTTTTTCAAAATGTAAACAAATCGCGCCCCCTATTTTCATCAAAGACATTTTTTGCACTGTTGTATTGGAAAAGGCCCCTGTAAGTGGCTAAGCTTAACGCGCAGTATTTGTCAAGAAATTACGATTTTTATTCAATGCTTACTAATAAAAGTTGGGATCCGACTTTTATTAGTAAACAAAGCAGTCGTAAATGGCATCTTCAAGACCGCTTTAAAATGTTTCAGTGTCTGTTTTTCAAAAAGAACAGTAATATAAGATGTTGATATGACCTAACACTAGCAATTTGGAGACAAAATGGGCATTTTGAATTTGAAAAAAAAGTGACCGATAGTGGCTTTAACGCCGAAAAAAGTGTGAAATACACGGTGCAAGAACATACCTTCCAAAAGGTTAATCTTATATGATTCTCTCCCTCACCCTCCCCTATAGGCCTCCCACAATACCTCCTCCCGCTAACTCACTGAATATGTGAATTTTTAAAGGGAAATGAGAAAATATTTAGGCCTATAATGGTCTGCTGGGATTTTATGAAGCCAATGTTGAAGAATAAACCGTTACCACATCACACCACATATTTTCGCGTATTCCATGAGCGTATCCAGGGAGGTTTATTGACATTTGGTCTAATCCCATTTGGTCTAATATCAATTTGGTCTAACTTCAATTTGCCTAATCCCATATTGTCTAATACCAAATTGTCTAATAACCATTTAGTCTAACATCCAATTTATCTAAACAATCCGAATGTCCATCTAGTCTAATGCACATTTTGTCTACTACCATTTGGTCTAATAACCACAAACACCGTTTGGTCTAATTCCCATTTGGTCTAATATCCATCTAGTCTAATATCCATTTGGTCTAAATTCAATTTGGTCTAATACTCAATTGGTCTAATATCCATTTTGGTCTAATACCCATTTGGTCTAATTATACAACTAGAAGATCTCCGGTGGCTTTGTGAGAGGTTTGACCAAAAGCAGAAACAGTAGTAGCCTCACAGATCTCTATAAGCAGTGATAAGAGTATACTAGGCCCTTTTATATTTCGCGTGTCCGTTCCTCAGGCCTCGGCCTGTGCTTTTGTAGGTATAGGCTAGACCTATTGCATCTCTTTTGAACCTAAGCCTGTAGCACTGGATAATTCGATTTAACCAATCCGTACCCTGACTGGGGCTTGCCATATAGGCATATGCCAAAATAAACTATGAAATCTACCTTTCCAACGAAATCATAAAGGCCTACATCATACATGACTGGCTTTCTCGACTTGTCTGACCACAATTACATAACAAAGAATATATAGGCTACGCCTATGGACATGAAAACACTAGCCTAACATAGTTTTTGGGCATGTGTTGCCCGGGCTGGGTTTTTAAGCATTCGATATTATTATTTAAGCCTACCTGGATTCCTGGATTAATGATGATTCAGTCGGATCACAGCTAATGATGCCACGGTTTTGATCAGCTTTGCTGCCATAGCACTCTGGCCTAAGGTTTAGCTCCGCACATTCACCTTCATACATGCTGTTCAATTTGTTTGCATAAAAGCCTGAGATTGTTTTCGGAAAAATGACAGTAAAATTCGCAAGCAATCATGCATTACCAGTTTATGCTTGCCCTGTGGTATTGCCCTGTGGCTTACATCGTATGGTAACAATAGAGTACAGGTGAAAAGAAATCAATAATTTATGCATGTGTGACG
Organism: Ophioderma brevispina; assembly: GCA_023653785.1. Taxonomy (NCBI): domain Eukaryota; kingdom Metazoa; phylum Echinodermata; class Ophiuroidea; order Amphilepidida; family Ophiodermatidae; genus Ophioderma; species Ophioderma brevispina. The sequence goes on from JAMKCH010083340.1 coordinate 243,418, forward strand.
TAATCCCGGACTTGGAATGCAGGCCCGTGGGCCGGGCCCGTGGGACTGCTATCTTCCCGAGACCGAATATCCCTGCTATTTTAGCTACACCTTTCCAATCAACGGTACTTCCTCTGCGGTTTCTCCACTGACCTCTATACATGGATAGCGGGCGGCGATCGAGAAGTGAAACATTTTGTCCTCCATTTTGTAGAGGGCAAGAACCCGTCGTCGCTGCATTACTTTCAATGGCACTTGTACGTCAAATTTTTTTTTTTTTTTTTTTTTCTACATCATACATGACTGGCTTTCTCGACTTGTCTGACCACAATTACATAACAAAGAATATATAGGCTACGCCTATGGACATGAAAACACTAGCCTAACATAGTTTTTGGGCATGTGTTGCCCGGGTTGGGTTTTTAAGCATTCGATATTATTATTTAAGCCTACCTGGATTCCTGGATTAATGATGATTCAGTCGGATCACAGCTAATGATGCCACGGTTTTGATCAGCTTTGCTGCCATAGCACTCTGGCCTAAGGTTTAGCTCCGCACATTCACCTTCATACATGCTGTTCAATTTGTTTGCATATAAAAAGCCTGAGATTGTTTTCGGAAAAATGACAGTAAAACTCGCAAGCAATCATGTATTACCAGTTTATGCTTGCCCTGTGGTATTGCCCTGTGGCTTACATCGTATGGTAACAATAGAGTACAGGTGAAAAGAAATCAATAATTTATGCATGTGTGACGTAATCCCGGACTTTGAATGCAGGCCCGTGGGCCGGGCCCGTGGGACTGCTATCTTTCCGAGACCGAATATCCCTGCTATTTTAGCTACACCTTTCCAATCAACGGTACTTCCTCTGCGGTTTCTCTCCCACAAATTTCTCGAGCTGCAGCGTATTTTTGGTATTAGCACTTTCTTTTTCGTCGAGTAGTTGCTCCAACGCATTTTCAACAACTAGATGAACCCATAAATTCTCCATTTTAGTCAAGTATTCCAGAAAATTTCTCCGCGCTAAAGTAAAAACAAACTCAAGCATCGAGCAGACAATGCGTGATCGATAAGTGTTGTAGTGTGAAAGGTCGGATCAGTTCAATGACCACGAGGTATGGGCGATGCAAGATGCGATGCGAGAAAAAAGTTCCATATTAAAATCATGTTTTTCTCTGAAACAATTTTTTTTTTTCAAAATCGATTTTGTTTGTCCTTTTTTGAGCCATTTTAGGGGATTTGGGGGGGGGGGGGGCTTTTTGAAAATTGAGGGGGGCGGACTCGCCCTCACCCCCCCCCCCCCCCCCCCCCCCCATTGGTTACGGCCCTGCTTAGAACAATAGGTTTTGAGGACCCAAAAAGTTAAGCCAAATGAGCCTTCAAAGAATCAAGTATGGTTCTTTATAAAAATGAGTTTTTCCTACCAAAGTTATCGCACACATGAAATTATGAGATTAAAACTGTTCATCAACACTCACATTTTTTGTTCCGAATATTTCGGAGAAACCATTCTCCGTCCTCAGCGGATGTTAGCTGAATGTTGACTTACAGATTCTCTACTCCTGGACGTTGGTGGTGTCCTACTAGATGTTGTCAGCAGAGAATCGTATATTCGGAACAAAAAATGTGACTGTTGATGAACAGTTTTAATCTCATAATTTCATGTCTTCAACCAACACGTATAAATCAATTCATTCGTTATCGCACACATCTTTGACCGGAGATATGGTCCGCCCGGAGCCTTAGTCTGGGCTCCATAGACAACAACGGAATGAAACGCGAAACTTATGTTGCGTGAAATGAAGAGCCAACTGAATGGGGTGTCCTATTCTTTACCGTTGTAGGTGGACTATGAATCTGGAAGACCATATCCTACCACACCGGTATGACCCACTTTTTGGAAGGCCCTATACAATAAAAGTCACCTCAAAGCAACAAGTCAGCATAATTTATTAGCGATTAGCCTTTATTATTCTCACAGAGTTGAATTGATACATCTTTTGTGCAACATTAAATTTCTTCGACAACAATAAAATGGGCCTTCAAGCGATGTAATTTTAATAACCCCATTTAAAGTGCATCATCAAGTGGGCTTTCGTTACGTTGATTTTTGAATTAATCAGTCATTAAAACTTCTTTCGATTCGGAGAACTTCTATTTTTATGTCTCGTGGTTCTACAAATAACATAGCTTTTTAAATACAGGTGTCTCACAACAGCGGACTAAATATTCATGTTAAAAAAAGGAATTGTGTTTCACAGCTTAGCTAGGGTTAGTAAATTTTGTGACCCACACTTTTCCTGACCCATCTTTTCTGCACCAGCAGTGTGTTAATGTACTCAATTCATTTATTAAACGTCAAAATTATTGATTGACCGGATTAATAGGGCGTAATTAAATTTTACCTTATGTATGTTCGGCGATAATTGTCAACAATTTGCAGACTCGTCCGCGAATAAACAATGCGAGTCTCGTACAATATCCCCAGAATTCTACACAACAAATAGACTTACATATTCAAAATCTTCCAGTTGCGGATTGTTGGACATGCGTCCTTGAGTTGTTTACCAAATTGAGTGAAAAACAGCAAAACAACCACGATAAATCAAGAATATCAATATCAGTATTCAATACACTGGATGCTATGGTGCATCAGCTGTGCGCACCAATCGAAAATCGAATTCCGTGTGATCGCAATCCAGCGGTTTTTTCCCATTATTCCACAAGGCAAAAACAAAGGTTTATAGTCTTTTTTTACAGTCGCCTTATCAGATAAACTCTAAAAAAAATGACGGCACCAATTCCTCTCATGTCCAGTAAAACGAAACGAGAGTAACGACCGTAATAAAGATTAAATGAAAAAAAAACATTATTGGCGCCGGAACGTACAGATGTGTTGAAATGTTATTTTAATAATTGTGCTTTTTAATTGATTCATGGCAAGCGCAGACTTTGTTTTCAGCTCAAGATCACAAACCTAATGAATGGTGATTGGATATGGTATTACATCTTCTACCAATAAAAACTAAAATAAAGTCCGGGCAGAAAAGTGCCGCTGCAGAAAAGGGGGGTCACAAAATGTACCAACCCGCATAGCTAATGTATTTTACTATAAGTTTGCTTTGAATTTCTCAAAGCAAATTTCAATACTCATGACATGAACCCTAAAATTATATTTGATTTCCTGGAATTAGCTTCACCACACTTTTGAAAGCAAAAATGTCGATATCTTCAAGTATTATTGAACGAGTTGTCCTACTTTTCATGGAATTGATGGAAGTGTGTTACGTACAAAGGTTGTTATTTCCATCCGCTCAACTCATGAAAGAATGAGCGATTATCATTGATATGCTGAAAGTATCCCAACGAGCACAGGTTGCCCGATTCACATTGGAACGCGTGTCAGTGTTCTGACAACAAAAGGTGCGTGTACAAGTCTTTCTTGTTCATTATGTAACAGTGTCACAAATGTAGCAAACATTTTGAAGAAGCTATTCATGCCTAAGCTTTGTTGCAACCTGTAGTACCCAAAGAGGGGTTCTATACAAGAGGTTCTTATAGCGAAGAGAGGCAAAACGTTCGTAATCTTTAGAAATTCACCGTCTCGCAGGTTTGCCGACCCACAAAGAAAACCTAGAGTACCAACAATTAGAAAGCAATGGTTGCCTCAGCTTCTTCCAAATACTGGGGGCTGCCGCTTTGCATTATTACACTAATCCGTAGTGACTACAAATTGATGTATGTGTAGAGGTGGCCAGGTGTTGTAATATGTGCACCTGGATCATTGTGCTCAGATACTCTTTTTTCCCATAGTGCAATGCGCGTTAGGTGAAAAGATTGTATTCATTGAGGCGGTTGATTTAAATCAAGAAGACTGACGTGTCATTTTATTCGTGTGGGCCATGTGTAGGACAAAATTGGAACCCCCAAGAGCAACAAACATCCTCAAAACTGGCTTTTTGGCCGCGCACTTATTTTTTTGTATCGAATTGACATATGTGTGTTATACAAGCACCCAAACTAATAATTATTCGTTTGCAATATTCAAAATTGTCAGCGCCCAGCACGGACGATGGTTTTGAATGGGCTTCACCCCCTTGGTAAGTACCGGGTTTAAAAGGTTAAGTTTGATACAAAATCCTAATAGAGCTATTGCAATATGGAAATCTACTGGGGTCATGCGGGGCATGGCAAGAGAGGCCCAATGTGGACTGCATCACATGCACCTGTCATCAGTGGTCATTGAATTCCAGCGTTGCAATTGAAAACGGTGGTCTGTGTACTCTTGGTATTCGCCACGTGTGCATGACCTCTACACATGATAGCGGGCTGCCGCAAGTTGAATGGTCGCCGAATAAAACAACAGGAAGTTGCTTTCTACCTGGTAATATGACGGAACGCACTGCATACACCTTCTGGTGCACATATTTCCACACAGATGTTATATTGTTATACAAAAGTCCTTTAACTTGGACAAGGTGTCTGCATGGTTTACCCGCCATATTACCAAGGGTGAAAAGTAACTTTCCTGTTGTGACGTCGGCGACTCGACCCGCTCTCCTGTAGAGGTAAGTGGAGTTGGGGCAAGGAACGGTTCTATGGAAACATCATCAGGTAGGACGTCATTTGCCAGGGGTCTTCTTAACATGAGATGGTGATATGTACACCTTCAACACCTTGCCTCGCAGTTAAAATGGTATATAATTAAAAGTAGGGATTGGAACCTAAACGGAACAAATATATAAAAATAGTCATGTAACTTGTACCAAAGAACGATTATGTTACATTTTTAAAGTAAGTATTTTCCTCCCGTATTTATAATGAGCGTGGTTTATCACCACATGATCACTGACCTTACACAGGATAGCGGGCGGCAGCACAGTTGAATGGTCGCCGAGTGTCCCAACAGGAAGTTGCTTTTTTTACCTAACCATATGGCAGAAACAATGCATCAACCTGCTGGTGCACATATTCCACACGATGTTCTATTGTTTGGACACTCGTGCGAATCAGACCCGCTATCCAGGTAGAGGTCAGTGTGTTTATGCGTGAAACCCTTTTTTCTGTGCAGCGACTTCCCGAATCATACTGATTCAAATAATACATAGGATTGATAAAATAGTGACGTTAACCCAAAACTCGCAATTTCATTGATTCCAAGAAAACGGCATTTAACTTATATTATATAGACGACAAATCTAGTCTAAATAGTGCGGATTTCAAAATAATGAGACCCCTTTAATACTATATCCGCCATCGCATAACAATATCTCCCAACTTCCCTTCATCGTCTCTTTTAACACTAATCCAAACTGTAAACCTAATCTCCAAGTCTAATACTCATCGAAATCCAATCCGGTCCCAATAAATTAAACTTTATTAACCGCAACCGACGTATAGGGAAACTAGTAAAAAATCTAGACGCGCGGAAATTGGTAAAAGCTTGCCTAATGTTTTACAGTGAAAAGTATGTTCAATACATTATTTTCAACAAATTGATATAAGTAATCCACAAATCTGCACGGACCTAGTCAAGTCGGTTCCTTGCACGCTTGACGCAAAAATGGTTATTGTACTACTTGTGTGTGTGGTATACCACTTGAATCTAATTGCATAAATGCTTTAAACTTTTCTTTAAAGGAAATATGTCATCGATTCTGACTATTTGGAACAATTGGTATGGATGGAAATCTTAAGTAACGTTGATTAACATATAAATCAAAAATAAAGTGAAAAATGTCCCACATTGTTGAGTATTTTGCCCTTTGTAATTTCCGCCCAATAGCTTTCTCGAAAAATGATTCCGACAAATCACATCGCAGCAATGTGACGTCAAAGTGATGACCATCCAAATTACGTCGTTGTGTGACCATCATATCGCCGTGTTGCCACTCAATATAATTAAAACACAACGAATGAAACAAAATAGTCATTCTGTAACTTATGTTTCAAATTTTATTATTACTTTCATAATCATCAATATTACAGTGTCAGCAAAACAATTTCGAGTCAACACGTGTTGTGCGTCATCACTTTGACGTCCCACGAGGAGAGCAAAAATGGGCGCTTTTTATCAATGAAGCCGTGGGCGAAAAATCCGCCGTGTTTCTTCGTATGTGAAAACAAGCAAAATTAAAGCTCTTTTGTAATTTTACATTCAAATTGTATGATTTTTTCGGGAATTCGTGATTGTATGTACAGATATTTTATGAATGTAATTGGTCAAACTGAGCTTGACAAAAATCTTGACATATTTCCTTAACCCTTGCCAACAAACGAGCAAGAGCCACTTCGTACCAGTTATACAAAATTATACTTTCAAAAGCCGATTCACGTTTATACTGAAATCTCCTTGGACCTAATCCTTGATAATCTTTGACATGGAATTCAAGTGGCTGCTCTTGAGAGCCAGCTTTCTCGATTGTTGAGTGGCTAACTTACACTGTTTTCTCGCTAAATCACACCGGAAGTTCTTACCACGTGAATAACTAATAACCTCACATGGAAGAAGGCTATACGGTGCATAAATCGAAAGAAATAAATTGACAGACCTTATAACCATTATCATATTTGGGGCTCATTTTACAAGAATTGCTATCTACCGTAATAGTCTCATCAACATGGTCAATGACCCATAAGCGCAAAACCTTTTGTAGGTACTTCTAGTTTTGTTATAGTACAAAACAACACTTTTCTCAATTATAAATTAGTATATTTGTTTACCATACATGTTGCCAGATCAGTGAACGTAAAACCGGGGCGTTCATGAATATAGCGCCCTCGCTCATACCTTTTTCTCCATGCTCACCAAATGAGTCACGATAATAAAGGGAAAATAATGATAATAGGAAAGTCTTTCCTCCGTTAATCAAAACTTTTTTGCCCCATCATGCCCACCAGACGGAAATGTCCTAGTTACACAAATACAACACAACAATTACACAACACCAACCGCGCTCCCCCACCCTGTTTAATTTTGTTTGAAAAGAAATTGCATATTCGTGGAATCATTGGTGATTACCGTAAATGTTAAGTTCCTTTGATTTAATACACACCCAGCATGCGAATAGCGGTTTGCTTCTAAATTGGATCAATCCCCTTTTTACCGTTGTTCTTCTTTAATTGAAACAAATAAAAATATAATCATAAATATAAGTCACCCATGTTGTCCCTGTTACTTTTCATTGAAATATGTATCAATGGAATTTTCAAATAGATTTTTAAAGTATATTATTATGTCCAGAGAGCCCTGGTTATCGTGAAGGACCTTGAAAAAAAAAACCTATTAAAAGTAATAAAATAAATATATCACACTCCATTTTGAAATAACGTGTCTTCAGTTTTAAGTTTCACGGATAACCAAGCAATCATTTCTCAATAAGTAAGTCCTTTTTTTTTTGGTCAGCGCTCAAAAAGACAATTGGATATTTCTGTTACATACCGTCAAATACTGTAAGCTGCATAATATTAATTATTTGAGAACTTACAGTCTACGTGCATGCCTAGTATTCGTCACACGTTAGTCAAAATATAAACTTACCCAAATAGCCACACATTTTGCATATAGATTTACCCCACAATAGAGAACAGGGGAACATATGAACGTTAATTTGCATGTCATGTATAATAATTACACAGTACTTTTAACGCGACAGCCGGATGCATGCTACACTACGAACTCCTTTCCCAGTCCAATAGAAGGGGGCTTTGCACGCTAATCCTCAGCAAATGCAATCAAAAAACGAGTTCCTACCCTATGTCAATACCACGGGCCCGTCAAACAGCTCATGTTTTCTCGCCCAAATTTCAGAGTGCTTCAAAATGAGTAGGAGATTTGAGGAAATTTCAGAAAGATTAACGCTCTATGACGAGGGGATTTAGGCCCGTGATAAACAAACGCCGATTGAGAGCGCTTCGGAATTACGCAGTTTGCCACGTGATCCTTTTTGTATCCTTTTGGGGATGCCCTGTATACTTCATTAGTAGTTTCTTAAGATAAGGATATTTCTAGAATATATTCAGCACAGCTTTCAATACTGTATAATTTAAGTTGTGAGGGTAAGTGAATGATCTTGATATCTTTAAGATAATGTTAAAATCTTATCTTAAGTCGAATTTAAATGTCTCCGGAATGGTACAATCACATTATTCTTATTATGTATTACTATTTTTTTTTCAATTCTGTGAAAGTGAGTTTATCTAATTTTTTGATTTTGTGTTGTCGGTTGAATTTCTTGAGGCTTCACTTCATAACACTCATCGTAGTACTTAATCATACCATGATTGTGTGCGAATCCCTTAGGAAAAGCAATGCATAGCCAAGTCGTCAAAATGCATAACTTGTATCGTGTCGTCTGCTAGCGCTGCAGAGTATCGTTTCTGGCGGGAAAAAAGGAGAAAGGGTAATTTCATCTCTTGTATTTTGTTGTGATTTCTCGTCGTCCTCGCAACACGAGGTGGGATTATCACCCGGGTCAGTCTCTTGTACGTAGCCGCTGGTTGCCGGCGTCCTATGGGGATCAACGACATGCTACAATCGATCCTAGAACAGATGAATAATGGGCCCAAAATCGATCGGGGCAATTATTATACCCCAGCTTTTCAAATCAACCAACCCTCTGGGACACGGGGTACATGTGTAAGTGCAAATCGTTTTTCTGCTACGCGCGTTTTATCTAACAGGCACCATGCAAGGATGTCGTATATCCGATATAAAGACATCAATAAATCGATTGTCTTCCTCCCAAAGGATGCTCGATTCCCCGGTCATCTTCACTTGCCCCATCGGGAAAAAATCTTGATTAGTAGACAGCTTATCACTTTCGTTGTATCAACTGTTATCAACATTCAATAAAAACAACACGGAAAAATACCGCGATGCACAATTTACTACTAACTTTTTGTCACGCAGGAGGTTGATCGTAAAGGGCCAAAGCAAAGCAAACAAATGCAGGCTTAAAAGAAGCAACCAAGAAAGCGAATATTAATAAAACAAACCAAACCAAATGGTAAGTAAACACGAGGGTAGTAATCTAAATAAAATAAAGCGAACTACTTGAAGTACACATGATCAAAGCAAAGCAAAACAGCAAAAGCAAACATCCACCAGCATGCAAAGTAACGTAGAAAGCGCACACAAAGCAAAGCAAACCAAATCCATATAAATATAACAAGAGCAGATCACTCGGAGTAAATAAAGCCGATCAAGCCTAGGATGTGATACCTTAGATGGCTGAAGCAAGTCTTCATCTTTAAACTGGATTTGCTATATTGTATTGGCAACATTTTTTTGATGGCAACATTTCTTAGTACAGGGTGCCCCCATACTATCTTCGGAGTTGCCTCATGTAACATCAGAACTCCTGAACATTCGATGTCCCTTTAATTGGTTACCTTCTGCCGATTTTTTTAATCCAATTCGGTTCCCCATTTTGAAAACAATGGCTTCGTTTGTAACACTAATGCTATTTCTGTAATTCCAAAGTGACTCTTTTTCACAGTCTAAAAAATACCACTTGGCACTGCTTTACGTTTCTTAAAGAAGTAAATAGATCAGATGGAAATTTCACAGATTTGGTAAATGTGGCCAAAAATACTGTACCTAAAATAAGGTACATGAATAGTTATTCTAATGCTATATTTACTTCAATTTTGTTGATTGATTGTAGAACACTTCACATACCTATAATGAGAGCATTTCCAGTGGTGTAAAGGACAAGAAAAGGGAAACGACTAACCAACTAATGAATCTAGCTAGCATGCACCTATTTTTTTTCAAATTTTTTTTTCGAAATGGAAGTAACACATTACCTTATTATTTCTCCTGATACAGCATTCACGTTCCTTTTTGTATATTTTGGGGAGGTAGAAGGCCATGTCTCAAGATTTTTAAAAAAACAGCAACGACCAAACAACTTAACAAAAACAAAACAGGGCCTGTCAGAAATATGTTTCATTTGCATGGTTATGGATCATAGTGCTAAACATCATTCATGCACCAGGCTGAAAAACATAAATACATTTACTCACAAATGTTTGACCTATGTGGGAAAATTGCGCAATAATATAAGCATATTAATACTTTTAATGTTCATGCTGACTTTCTGTGCAAATTTCCTGTATTAACACTCGGAAAAAGTTCTTGATTTTCCTGTAGCCCTATACTGTATAGGAGTTTTAATGGTTCTTTTAAAGAATCCACATAAGTTCAACCCTCCCACACTATAACTATAGTGGATATCCTGCATGATTGGTATGTACACCTACTTAATTACTGTGAGGGTCTAAAACTTTTCAAAGTCCGTTAGTTTTTTTTTACAATTTTTCGTTTTAAAAAAGTCCTAAGTAGAAAGTTGTAATCCTCCTGTATTTTTATTCTTAGTGTCATGATTAGTGCCATCGAGAAATAATGTTTAATATTGTATTAATCCTTCTTCAAAACACCAAAATGTCTTTTTTGTCAACAATTTTGTCTCTCAATTTTAATTTTAAAAAAAGTGGGCGGATTTGATGAAAATACCTTGGTCTTCAGTGAAATACAAAACGGTTTGACCGCACGGTAGCGAAGTTCCAGGCAAAGTTCTCAAGTTTATTTTATTACAAATGAATTCTGTACATATCAAGTCGGGAACCCTAAACCAATATGCGTTATAGGAGATTACCATTGATGATAAAAAACCGTAACGAGAAAACTATAATCAAAGAGAGCTAGATCCATCGTCATTTTAAAATTAAGGGGTTATGGAAATTTTAACAGAAGGCTCAGAGGTCCTTCGTTTCTAACACAGAAACAAAAACTAGTCCAGATGGTGTCCGGTGTAAGTTATGCCGGACTAACTTGGGCGACTAGTCTTGCTGGTCGCCTGAATATACCTTGATCAGTACCAAATTGGCAAGATTTTTTTTACTTTTATTACTACAACAATAGCCCCCCTTTAAAAGTTACATACTTCCTTTTCTGCTCTACATGTAATGCATTAGGTAACTTTTAAAGGAGGCTACTTTTTTCAATTGTATAAAATCCCACAATTCCCAGCCAATTTGGTACTGACTGATCAAGGTATGTCAGGCGAACATAATAAGTCTAGTCTCCAAGTTAGTTCGGCAATAAACTTACCCAGGACACATCTGTACTCTTTTTTTCTGTGAAAGAATAACTCTGTGCCATCATTTCTTGTCCCTAAGAACACTTATTGATTAGAATGATTCAGGGAACTTCTTGCAAAGGTGTCTTGAAAAATCAAGAACGATCATGATTACCCCTCGTTTGACTGTATGGGAACGGGATTTCAACTAAGAATTCTTTAAGAGCCAACCAACAAATGGTTCTGTCTATGTTAACTCAAGACCTATACCAATCCATGGTTACAAATAATGAGCATTGACGGACGCGACAAAATAGATATCTAGAAGCAAAGCGAAGCATCTGCGAGTGACAACTTCAACGTAAAGGTTTCTAAATGTGCCCTTACCGTTCATATGTGGAAGCTTGTAGAAAGATGTTCTTCAAGTTTAAAAAGTTCTGACCAGGCAGTTAATTGTACAGATGCAAACCTCTATTGTTATAATCGTGCACTTCCCTGTTTCTTTGAAAGACCGTTAAATGTTTACAGAGGATCTATGTTTCAGAGGTATTAAGCCTGTTTGAGACCTGTTACTTTGGAATGTATAACTCTTATAAAAAGAATAATTTATTTCTTGAGAGTGAACATGTAAAAATAAAATGCATGACAAAGGAAAGGAAAATACAAAAATCTACAAAACACAGACACACAACATTTTGGAAACATACACACAACATTTGTCATTTCGTGAAAAGGTAATAACATAATGAAGTTAAATGGTGATGCATATACTAAAGCCTATATTTGTATTTTCTTTTGCACAAATAAAATTTTGTTAAATCAAGTAAGCCGGATCTAAAGAACAAGGGAAGAATCTAATGTAGTAGACTTATGTAAAAGGTTATGTTTTCAGATACAATATAGAAATTTTCAAAGAAGTGTGTGGTTATTGGAACCAATCCTTTTCATTTAATATCTAAAATACACGGCGTATTTTTGGTTAGGTTGTTTGTTAGTCTGCCGAGGTTTATTGTTCGTCTGCCAAGTTATCTGTCTATTGCATTTGTCATTTCGGCGCCAAATTATTTTAAAGAAAAAGCAAGTAGTTTACAAAAACAAACATAAGCATACAAATTTGTATGGTGAATGTACAAAATGTCAAGTAAAATAATCAAAATCACGCAATCAGCTGGAAATCAAAAGCATTGTGAGTAAATTAACGAGTAAACATTCCATGTATAAGTAAATGATAAAAATAGCAATAAAATCCCCAAATACGGTTAATCACTACTCTATATTTACGCTTAACTTACAGACTACAACAGACCCTAATTACATGCTAGTAGTGGGGGTTCAATGACGTATGATTAGCGGAGCACGACGGATCTGTCGCGACGCAGCCAGATTTCTGCGTAAGGTCGCCTGTTGTTGAACAGGCCAGGATATTCATATCAGACCTCGTAAATATCTTGCTTCAAAGCGAAAAAAATAGACACGAAACCGTTGTTTCCTTCCTTAAAAAGTTCCTTTTTGATTGCAAATAAAAATACACATCGACACATTGGCTAAAAGTTTACTCGTGCGTGCCGCGAGAAGTATTGTATCTATTCACCGTATATGTCGCCGGACAGACCGGCGATCGGCCCGCATCGGTGAGCGTCTACGTCTGCGTGGTGCTGGGCCATTACCATAGATAGAGAAAACATATTTATCACAAACTTCAGATGATCTATAAATATAAGAGGAAAAAAGAATAACACTCGAAACAAAGTACAAGGTCTACTGATATGGTCCATTTATAGCTATATATTCCTCCTTAGGTAATTTTGAATAATTAATCATAATAAACATTACACTATATTTGGAGGATATTTGACAACTCGTGATAAGTAAAAGTGCTCCCAACTAAAAAAAATATCTTAAATCAGCAATAATCAAAATAATTCTGACCAAAATCTCTAGACTTAACAACTAGCAATACGGCTAGCTTTGTTGGGGGTGAACAGTTGCAACGGGCTACATGCTAGATTCCTAGATTAAGATTTATTTATTTATTTTACTTACTAATTGTAATATTTAAATTGTATGTTTTTATAGTAGCAGCAGCAGGAATAGAAGCAGTAGTAAAAAAGGTAGTGGTAGTTATACCACCACCAAAAAACTACCACCACCACCACCACCACAACCAACCACTACTACCTATACGAATATGTTAATGCTTGCATTGTGCTACTCTATAGTGAATGCTACTATACTATTTTACTAAGCTACTACGGATACTAGCTCTACTGCTACTACCTGCTAATAACTACTACTACTACTCTTTTAACGACCTACTGACGTACTACTACTACTATGCTGCTGCTGCTGATGCTGCTGCTGCTGCTGGATCTGCTGCTGCTGCTGCTGATGCTGCTGCCTGCTATTACTACTACTGACTGTACTACTACTACTACTACTGCTCTGCTACTACGATACTACTAGTGCTACTGCTACTACTTTATACTGATACTAATAAAGTAGCTACTGCTAACATACGATTACTACTACTACTGCTCTTACTACTAACAGGCTACTACGACTACTACTGATGTTACTGTTTCCAGTGATAGCCAATGGGGGAAGAGTGCCCCTCCTTAGGAAATTGGGGGTAAAATTGGGAAATTTTGATGAAATGAAAACTCAGGCAATTCAGACGTTTGGGGCCCCTATTACATATTTATCATCCGATCGGGGAAACACGACGTTCGGACGTGACACGGTGTTGCCCCATCAGAACCACAAGGGCTACGCTAATGAACAACAGCTACCCTTGTTAGTTAGGTTTTCCCAGTTAGTTCAAAACATTTCATTATCAAGTATCGTTTAAGTGTTTTCGTCCCCATTACAAGAAAAGGCTATCTGTTGTTTAACATAAGTTCGTCTTTGGTCCAATTATAATAACATTTGATCATAAAATGAACTTTATTTTCATTATGTTTCGTCAAAAATCAATTTATTTCGTCGTATCCAGGCCCACATATAATTGAATGTACCAAAGCAATTTCGCCTTTGGTTATTATTTCACATTTAGTTAGACATTTTGTCTCGTTGCTGTTATGTATGGACCATGGCTAAGAGTGAGGCTGGCGATAACATTAGCAAAATTATCATAATCTAACCTATCTACCTACCTTTCTTCACCTCTATTTTTCTTGCTTCAGGGGGAGTGCAAAAAAATAATTGTTCATCCATGATCAAGATTTTCGGCTATCCAATTTCCTCACCGCTCCAATGCAAGATCCGATCCCCTTCCCTTTCCTCCTCCCTCATCCATCCCCCTCCCTCCACTCCGGGCCAGCTCTCTCCATACATAGAATGTTCATCAGGTATGCATGTGTGAAAAATGATTTGTTTACAATTTCAAAAATAGTAGGAAGTAATCATCTTGTAAGTATCAAAAAGGTTAAAACATATAAATACATACAATACAAAGTTAATTTTACATGTCAGTATGATTCAATGTACTATACATATATACTGCACTGGCACGGCTTTTATTTCTTCAAACTTAAATAAAATTTATTTCGGAGTTAATAACTGATTCCTATTCTTTCCTCATTTCTTCTTTTTATTTCTTCTGTGAAAAGAGAGATCGTTGATTCTGAGTTCGTACTGCCTTTGTTAAGTGTATGCTTAGGTACGCTTGAATATGAGTAAGTGTGCCAAATCTAGACATGAACAATATGGCATTATGCATACATGTGCTTAAAAGTTTGAATTATTGTAAGTTGTGAGTCAATCTCATCTTCGCCGATTTCATGAACTAATTGTAAGGACATGTTTCAGTAATATTTCCCATTTCTCTATTTTTATATTTGTTTGTTTTCATTTTCTCTATTATATAGGTTTTCCCAGTTTAGATTAACACTGTTCATTATATTCATATCTCGTTTAAATTGTTTTTCGTCCCAAGAAAAACGGATTAAGTGCATTTGTTTTAAAAACATTTCGCTTTGGGCAATTATATTAAACATTTGATCAATAAAATTGACCCCTTATGAATTGCAATGTCATCGAAATTCAATTTCGTCGCTATCAATGGATCATCATTCTGAATGTACAAGCCAATTTCGTCTTTGGCCATATAATTTCAATTTTAACCTCAAGTTATATTTCGTCTCATGTTGTGTATGGATAGGCCCTGGACTCTAAAAGGTTTAGTGGCTGTAAAATCAGCAAAAGTTATCATAATTTTTCTGTTCTGTTCCTTGTTTCTATACAAGCACAAAAGAGTACAGAACAAGATTAGGAAAAAAAAATAACAAAGAAATAAAAATAATGATATAAGGGTTCAAGAAAAAATATGGAGTGAAAGGAAAGAAGAAAAGAAGGAAAGAGTGAAAGAAGAAATAGGTAGGGACTCAAACTAGGGTAGATTATGACAATTTTGCTGATGTATATGCATAAAATCCAGGCGGTGGCGGCGAAGCCTCATTCATTACATTATAGCAAAACTCACCAACAAATGTCAAAAGAAAATACAGCAATATGAGTGAAACACAAAACCAATTTGGGTGCTTTGATGTGGTCGGTCATGGGTGTCCCAGGACCCACATACGACCTCGTCCTCGGTCGGTCTCATACCAAAAACTATAAGAAATAACCCTTCCAGTGGAGTGATTCTTCAACTACAACGCAGTTTTAGAATAAGGAAAATATTCCTTTACAAACATATAAAAAAATTCAGAATTTTCGTAAAGATTTCGCTTTTTAACGTGTTTTTAATTAACCCATGACGGCGTCTGAAATTTGGATTTCTTGGCGCCCTCCCCAGCCTAAATCTTGCCATGGCAGTCTAAATTACACCCACACGAGACTGAAATCTACGTAGCTTCTATAATTGTGATGAAAATTAATGGACCAAAGACGAAAAATGTCCTTTGGACATTCAGATGATGGGCCATGGGTTGTGACGACAAACTTAAATTGATTTTGACGAAAATGTAAGAAAATAAAGTTAATTTATTGATTCCAAATGCTTTACTATATTGACCAAAGCCGAAATCGTTTTAAACAAACGCACACTTCCGTTTTCTTAGGACAAAAACAACTTAACGAGAAATGAAATATAATGAAAAAATATTTTAAACTAACTGGGAAGACCTATACTACAATTTCCTCAGATTTGAGTGTCTTCCTTTTTTTGGTTTCCACAATCCCATTGTGCACAAACCATGTAGAATTTCTCCCATTTTCCGAGCCTAGGTTTTTAACTAATCTTAAGCTTGTGTTTCTTTTCCTTTGTAATGTAAATTACAAAGGGAACTCTTTCTTTCCTTCTTTATCATCCCCTTTTCCCTGTTTTAGCTTTATTTTTCCTCATTATTTTTCCTCCTTCCGCTTATATTTTTCATGTCTTTCTTTATCCTCTGCATCATTTCCTCAGCTTGTGCTGTCATCTCCAGAACAACGCTCAAAGCCTTCATATTTTTACCCATATCATGCATAAGTTTGTCTTCTCTGATAATCATATAATGTCATTCCACAAACTACTTAAATTTCCTCACATTTCTTTCAGGTTTCTTATCTAACCATGAGTTCTTTTTTCCTACAGAAATTATTTGTTTGTGATTGGTATATAAACAAAGGAAAAGACAGAAAAATTATGATAATACAGGCCTAGCTTTTAGTCATGGCCTATACATAGAGCACACGAGAGGAAATATACTGAGCTAAAAAGTGAAATTATAGAACCAAAGACGAAATTGTTCTGTATTCATATGATGGGCCATAGATACGACGAAATTAAATTGATTTTGACGAAATTGTATGAAAATAAAGTTATTTCTATTGATCAAATGTTTAATATAATTGACCAAAGACGAAATTGTTTTAAACAAACGTACATTTTAGTTTTCTTGGGACGAAAAACAACTTAACGAGATATAAAATATAATGAAAATGTTTTAAATTAAGTCAATCGGGTCCACAAGTCATTGGTAATGGCTTGTGGTGTTGTCCATACTCATCCTGATTATTGGTCTGCATGATCAGATCAAGTCATTATTAGGCAATACAAGTGCCACTGTCGATTGGCAAAGTTTGAATGACCGAAGTTGCATTGCCTTACTTTCAAGAGCCTTTGTTTAATAAACAGTCTTAAACAGAATTAAACTGACAACAATATGTCAGAATGTAGAACAACAAATTGTTATTAGGATCTGACACAAAATTTGGGACTCTTTAATTATTTTTTGTCTATTTTTTCTGTAGTTCTACTTATTTCATCATAATCATCATCGTCGTCGTCGTCGTCATCATCGTCATCATCATCATCACCATCATCATCATCGTCGTCGTCATTGTCATCGCCATCGTCATCGTCATCATCATCATCATCATCATCATCATCATCATCATCATCATCATCATCATCACGTAATATCGTTAATATTATCAAAAATAATAACGATGACATTATCATTATGAGCTTTAATTTATGCGGGAAATTTGTAAAATAACCATAAGCTATACAATATTGAATAGTCTGAAACAATTTGTTTCAGACTATCCAATATTGTATTTCGATGACTTTCTGATCAATCAAATTGCATGATTTGCAAAGTTTTCGCATTCTATGGGTACTTAATAGAAATTAACAAGAAACACGCGAAAAAAAACACGTCGGTAAGCCTTTCTTGATAAACGAGCATTTCAACTTTTGTCGGTGTTAATTAGAGCCTAAAATGAGGGCAACCAACTTCCCTTTAGAGAATAACAAACTTCAGTTAGAATTCATTACATTTCAAATACCCAATTTCCAGCATTGTTTGCTGAATTAGTGTACCAACCATGCAAGTAAGTGTCGTTCACCGGGACCCTTCAAAATTTGGTTGAACATTTTGTTTTGCTATCTCCCATCATTTTTTTCTCTGTTAAACCAAGGATATATTGTAATTTGGTTAAACAAGGTTACGAACAGTTGGAGTTTCACAATAAATACAAGCACCTAAGTTCAAAGATTCAAATTTAATTTGCACAGTTTGAATAGCGTATAGATGGATCATTCAAAGTAAATCATTGGGCCCGTCAAAACACCAACGCGCTAACTAAAGAGTACAAATTGATGACTTTGAAGTTGAACAAAAACTATCGTAGTTGCATGACCGGTTAGCTAAATGGTGGGGAGGGCTTTACGAGGTTTATTTAGCCCAAGGCTGCGTGTGACTCTTTGCCCTTAAACTTCAAAAAATAATGCATTTTATTGGTTATTGCTCTGTACGGTATTTGTGTGTAAATTCTGACCATTTGTTCAGCTGGCCCAAAACATATAGGTCCACAAAACTTAAAAACTTAAAAATTTAAAAACTGGTAGTACCAAAACGAGCATACACAAATAATTATGTTTAAATTAATATACTCCACATTTTTACAATTTTAGGCCCCAACACCAATTCACAATTTTCACCAATACAGACTTATATGTTTGAGTCATTCGAGGTACAATTTAAATATTTCACTCGCTAAAAATATATACAAGTGCATGCAGTTTTATAGAAGTTGTTGCTTTATTTTGTTCCGTTTGTGTCCATTTGGCTCAAACTCGCAAAGTAGTCCCCACGTAATGATAAGATCATCCTCGTTCCAATTTCTGTCATCAATTCATTTGTAAGATATTTTAAAACTAATCATAAAATAAAATCCAAAGAGTTAATGCAAATTTTAAATAAATAAAAATACAGAAAAATATGTAAAAGTGATAGTGATAACCAAAATCAGAAGACCCTAAAATAAGAAAGCAGCAGCAACAACAACAACAACTACAGCAACAACAACAACAACATCAATAATAATAATAATAATAATAACTATAATAATAATAATTAGCTGGCATCACAATTCAATCGAATACCGGACAGGTATAATGGGACAATAAAAGAGCTTACGTGCAAATATTGGAGGATAATACTTCCAAAAAACTAATGATAATAAGTCTAAAAACCATCCAATGTCTGAAAATTCTTTAAAAAGTTACTGACACTTGTTTAATAGAAATTCTGTATGACATTAATCATGTTAATGGTTCTATTACCTTCATATTAACCATTCAAAAAGCAATGCTCTAATTACGCGACTGGTAACTTGATATTTTGAGAAAATAATGTATATTTCAAATTTCTTTATTAGACCTAAAGAGCTAAAAGCAATAAGTATCTCGCGTCTAGGGAGGTCTACATGAAGACATTCGCATACATTAATAAGCGAAATGCACTGTAAAAACTCTAACCCCATTCTCATCGGCGCACCATTGCCCTCTACATGTATAACTTTATAAAAACATACTGTAATCCCTCTCCATGGAAGTATGATGTATGTAATGAGATAGGAGATTGTTGTTTTCGTGCTAAAATACTTTGTAACAGTGAATATTTGCATTATTTTGCTTAAATGCAAAGAATACCAAATTGATCACTTTTGCCGGTGCGTTGCATTTTATGTCTGTTTTGTTCACCATATAGCATTTGTTCAGTGGACTAATGGGATCAAGCTATTTCTATAGGATTTCGTCGAAGTTGGTAATAATACCTTTTGCTAGGATTTTTGGTCACACCTTACTCCAATTCTGGTTTGAAGTCATAACCTTGTAAATACCCTCTCTCCAGATAACTAAGGTTATCACTGGTTATATTGTCCATTGACACCATGGACACGATTGCAGTCCTTTTATATGCAATTAGAACTTGATAACATGATCTTTCTCATATTCTCGTATATTGGTAATCATTGAGTGGATCCTAAAGAGTTCATTTTTGAAGTGTTATTTTGTAATTTTCTTAAGAAATGATGAGTTTTGTTTTGAATGAACGTGAATAAGAAATGAGGTATCACAGTATAATCATTATTGAAAACTAAATGGCCAAAATGCTCCTTTAAGAGGTATCTTAAACAAGGGTTTATGTCTCTTAGTTCCTTGTCATCATCATCATCATCATCATAATCATCATCATCATCATCATCATCACCATCATCATCATCATCGTCGTCATCGTCATCGTCATCATCATCATCATCATCATCACCATCATCATCATCATCGTCACCATCATCATCATTATCATCATCATCTTCATCATCATCATCGTCGTCGTTGTCGTCGTCATCGTCATCATCATCATCATCGTTATCATCGCCATCATCGTCACCATCGTCATCGTCATTGTGTGTGTTAAATAATGTGGTCTACCACCATGACCACATTTAGAGACGTTTTCGTTCATAACATGAAAAATAAACATTACCACGGTCTAAAATTTCACTGAAGTAATGAGAAAAATATGAACTTTTTTCTAATATCAACATTTCTGTTTTGATGGAGTAAAGCGGAGAGGCGAGGTTGTCGATCGAATGAGAATGTCACATTTGAAGCTAGGCTTAACATAACGTTAATAACTCAAAATCCACCACCTGATTGGCCGGCAATACAAGTGCCACTCTCGACTGTCAAAGTTCGAACGACTGATGCTGTATTGCCTTACGTGCAAGAGCCTTTGTTTAATAAACAGTCAACCGAAATAAACTGACAAAAGTTGGTCAGAATGTAGAACAATAAATTGGTATTATGTATCTGACACAGAATTGGGACTTTTTAATTATATTTGGCTAAAGAATAATATTTTTCTGTAGTTCTGCTATCCTCCTTAGGTTTATAGTGGGCTGCTCTCTGTATCGTAGAAGGTCTGGTCTGCTCCTTGGCTCAAAAGCCGAATCTCACGCCTGCTTTTGACAGCTTTAAAAATAATAAATGTATTCCAATTTTGCACACTTTAACCCACTAACTCAACATTTATTGCTTTCAAATATTGAAATGCAAGTTCTTACACAACACTAAACAACTATTTTGGGAAAGTTATTCGTGTATCACTATCCACGTCTACAGTTTTGATGAAAATGTTGTCGTTCTCCTACAACTTTCAAAAATATTAATTACCAGTGAAATGATAATAATTAGTGAACAACAGCCCGCAATCAAGATCCATTAGTATTAGTCGTGGGTTGAATCTTGATTCTTATCAATATTAATGCTTTCCTCCAAATGATCCAAATGCACTATCTAACCTTTCGAAGTCGCCAAATTATATGATATAACCTAATGTCATATCAATATTATCAACTAAGTATTTGACTTAACAAGCCTTAATTACTAATTAAAATGTTTAGTATATCCCCTCTTTTAGAAAAAGTCACCATCGCTTAGATACGCGCCTGGATTATCAATTATTGTGCCGTGCAGTTGGATAATTATGAGGCAATTCGACTGAGACCAAAACATTGCTTGGTTGCTTTCCAGGCGCCTACCTTTTACCAAAGTTCATTGGGTTGGTATTTTTGCTCCCCCGTACCTCTTTTTAGGGGTATTTTGTATTTTGGATAAATTACACAAAACATGGAAACGTAAGGTAGTCTGGTAACAAAATAAGAGTTCTGTTGTTAACAAAAGAGTGGAATGTTATTATCAAGATTATGCATCATTTTCTATAGATTTTATTAAAAAATAAACAATACAAAATTTGAAAGATTTCGAATAAATTGCTCGCCTACAATACCGATGCGGGGTGACTATATTTTTCAGAGTCAGTTTGTCGAGCTGCGAAAGGGAAGCATTTTGTTTTTGCCGTACCCTGAAGCGTTACGTTACGTACAGATAAACCTTTTGTCCGTTTGTTTGAAAGCAAATCCAGTCTTTTTGTTTTTCTTTTTCTAGCTGACTTAAAGGGGATAAAGAATACAATGATGACCACTTTTATCTTGCCTGCCAAAGTCGCATGCCGCGTGTGAACTCTGACGTTTTCGTTTGTATAATCTAAGCCGAAAAGGTTGCACTTTTGACCATTTTCTTTGATTGTGATCAGTACATTTCTTCTTCGTTGTATTCACTGAGTTGACTGATAGGTAGAGTGTGGCGAGCATATCTATATAGGACTAGAGTGTAGGTATCATAGCGTAGAATTCTTCATGAACTTGAAAAGATGTTGAGTATCAAAGTACTTTTTTGAAATCATTTGGAAGTAGTTTTGCACATGCTAGTACACGTTGCTGGTTGGTTGCACCTAATGTTAAATATGCACAATGAATTGTGTTATTGTTATTTTTACTAAGAATGTGTTTCTATTCTGAATTAAAATTCTCCTTTTCCCCATTATTTATCAAGTTATCGGTTTATTATTATTATTAATATTATTATTATTATTATTATTAATATCATTATTATTGTTATTATTATTTTTATTAGTGCAATTTTGCCACAGGCAATACAATTCAATAAAATAATTTTAAATGACACACGATGGTGGCATTTGCCCCATTTCTTACAGAGAATAGAAATATATATTTACAAAGATTGGTTAAAGGCAGACGCAGAGATTGTGAAATTTCATTTTTTTGTGTTGTAATTTAAAAAATGGGATTAAAAATATACTCAGTTTAACTGATCAAATAGATCAAGTTTTAGATGAATCGGATTTTTCGTTTTGATGTACTTTTATGTGTAGTACTTACCTAGGATACTATATAACTGTGTGTAACAAAAAATCCGGATCCGGAATTAAGCTAGATGAACAATTTGTTTCATTTTTTACCAAAATTGGAGCAACTTCTGATTTTGACGCCTGTACAAATGGAAATTGACCTTTTTTTGCACTTTTAGCCGTTTTTACCCAATAACTCTAAAACCAATGGTCATAGATGGTACAAACTATACATTTTTGGAATCCTTATGACTAGACGGACAATATGACATACGTTTCAACATGATTGGAGTAATTTAAAAGTTTGACCCCTGTGTAAACTTAAATTGGCCCCTATTGAAAAAGTGACACCACAATTTGACACCACTAACTACCTTGCATTGATGTAGAGGGTCCATACTAACTACTAAAGGTGGCAAACTTTAGATGTAGTCGGGCATGAACGAACTCCCTAAAAAAGGACCCTATGATATTCTGCTCCTGCTCTATTAGAAATTGTACAAGACCCACTCTTTTCAGAAATATTGTTTAAAATATTAGAAAATAATTGGATGAGATGTGTATTTTATTGTATCTAACTAAATATTTTTCTCTATGACAGGATTCCTTTAACTGAGTTGACATTTTGAGACATGATCTTTCGTTTAAGTCCGAAAATATTAGAAATTTTGTTTTGTCCTATTTCCCCACATTGCTTTAACCTTGTCAACAGTAGCTTAAAAATCTTGATTTGAAACAAATATACTTCGCAAATGATGTCGCGCTTAAATAGAGAACAGAGCCTTACTTTAGAATTAGCCTCTATATATTCAGTTCATTATCAATACATCGCTGTTTCAAACAGGATAAAAATAAGAGTTTTTAAGCAATTCCCTGCGCAAACCACACTTTACCAAACTCAAGGGAATATATGACATGTTTTAATTCAAGAATTTTCAAAAAGCCGAGTTGTCCTTCCACAGCTGCAAATAATTAAGGTAGCTTAGTGAGTACTTGTGCTCGGTATTTAGTATAATAAACTACAAAATCCCTACCGGTTTCTCTCCCATTCCATATCAACAGTCGACATAATACAACGGAGAGCTTGTAGTAGCATCGGTGTGCAGGATAGAACAAGAAGACGAATTTACTAAACTAATTTAATAAGACTTTTTGGCAGTGCGACGTGCATAATCACCCAGCAATTGTGTAGATGAGTTGGGATCACCAACTTCCTCTGCTGCTCTACATGTGGCTTCCAGCTGACCGCTGTCTATAGCGCAATGGACTGATCATAGTGGGTCCCGTTGATACAAACTCGAAATTTGCAATAAATTTACATAATTTTATAGCCTTAATAATACCCTACGTCAAATAGGAAATAGTAACATAATATAGTATGACAAAAACAAAATAATAATGGTGTTTTCGTCCAAATAATGCTTATTTCCATATAATAACAGGCAAGGAACGTCCGCCACGCTAGGCCGTTGTTTTACTGAAACAGCTTGAAAGAGCCCTGATGCATAAACATACACGTTGCATGAAAATCGTTGCAAAATGCGTAGCGTCGCCGATTGCTGCTGAATGTAGTATGAAATCACCATTATACCGCCTCCTACACTTGGTCCTTACCTTGCGGCCACCATTGAGGTCTGGATGCAGCGACGTTGAGGCAAGAAGACTTCCTTTTCCTTCCTTTAGTAAGTGCTGGGTGTAAGGCACCATTGCAGTTGGGTTGTTTGCGTGATAAAATACGGAACTCTTTCGCCAAGATAGCGGTTCGATTACCCTCAGGTACTATTTATACCTCATACGCACGTAGTTCACTGAAATTGACCTTTTTCTGGTAAGGCAATCTTTTTCAAGTATACCTCATAATGAAATAGACTTCCACATGGAAACCTAAATAGCCCCTGCCCTCCAAAAACGAAAGTGGTCAACTAATATATACGGTTACTCGGAGTGTATATTTTTTATGTTGGGGGGGGATTTTGTTGTTTTAAAATGTTTAAACTATGATTTGGAGAAAAAACAAAACAAATGGTAGTATTCAATACTGACAATCCAACTTGAGGGTTTCTATTTTGTTACACATGTTATAGTTGCTTAACAATGTATTTATTTGAATTTTTTTATCAACTTCGATATTTAGAGAGTGGGGAAGAATGAAAAAAAATATTCTGACAGCTATTAATAAACCGTTCTTGTTATATGTAACCAACCACAAATTTTGTTAAACCAAAAAAACAAAACAAATAATAACGCAGAAACTCTTCAGGAACCAAAATGATCTTTCGTGCTTGGTAAGCCTTTTATTTTTGTATCGAACAAATGGGCGTAATAGTCCTCCATCATGTACCGGAACGGGTAAAAATTAGACTCCCCCAATTTATGAAAATGTGCGGCGTGTTGCCCTTCAGTACTTTTAAACTTAGACGAACTTCTCCTTTTAAAATATCAATGTTAGTCCTTCTCTTGGACAGCTACTTTGTCTCGAAGCAATCAATAATAGGACTCCTAGTAAACAAATGAACAACATATCGACAGTGTTGTCTGGAAATGAATCTGATCCAGAAAAGAGTAATATACCCGTGGGTGCGCTTTAAAGGGGTATATTATGATCGATAACATCGTTCCCCAATGTGTTCAAAATAACTCAAGCTTTGAGTGAGTTGATTGGAGGTTATAACGTATATTGTCTTAATTCTTACCCGCAGTTACACCTACTCCTGTAAAAAGGAAATTAGTATATTTTCCCGTCGCCTCACTTGACGGATAATACAGCGATAAAACGTCATGATAAAACCACTCCTGCCGCCAAAAATTTCAATTTTTACTCTCCTCCTTTATTATAGCTCTCTGTAATACATACATCCGGTCATATTAACACTTTTCTTTAGCTTTTATGTAAAGACTGACTACCCTGATAAGCTATGCTTCAAAATGACTTCATCTTTTTACTTTTTAACATCGTCAACGAGTTGTATCTGAAACTATTTATAAGTACTTAATGTAGCGTTATCTAACTTCCCAAAAACTGGTTCGACGGAATTTCGTGGTAAAAGGCCATATTTAGACACCTGCACTTCCTCATCCAGTCTTTTATCTCTTATAACAAGCAATGGTGTCGGGTTGTGCAATTTCTGGGCAAAGGTCCTTACCATTACCATATGTGTTTTTCCTGTTGTATAGGAAGTCCATCGCCGAAATACTTCAGGCCTAATTCCAAAATTTCATTTGAACCCGACAATATCAACTTGAGCGGTACTGTGTGTATTAAATACCCCCCCAATTAAATTACTGCAAATAATAATTCTCGGTCAAACAACCAATTACAACATTTAACAGCTTCCGACATCTAAGTGGAAAAAGAGTTCAGCCAAAATATTTGCAGACGAAATGAGCCAAAATTTTAAGCTTTTAACAGATGATACAAAATTCTCAGTAGGCCCAGGCTAAGGATCAGGTGGTACTCCTTTCTAATTTGATACGATGACGGTAATAGATTTATCCACTTCCACCTTTAATGGTGTTCAAAGTTCAAAGGCTAACCACTGCATTTGTCCTTTTTAAAATGACCACTTCAAAATCGAGTTTGGTGAGTGTATAACATTTTATTTGTAACATTGACCTAGGTTGGCCTCCAAAGGTGTTTCACCGATAGGTCACTTTAAAGAGGATATAGATTGAGGTGTTTGCTTTCCATTTTTACGTGCTTGAAGGGATGAGTCCTTATTTACACCAGGTAAATAGAGGATTGATGGGCGTAGTGCCTGAAAACTTTTTGGGTGGGGTGGGGGATGGGCATGACAATTTTATTAAGTAGGGGAAACCTTACTTTTTAAATGAGGTCGAAGGTGAGCTATTCATTTTAGTCCATAGTAACCACTCTTAGCATTAACAAATAGCAGTAAATAGTGCGCCGTAAAGTGTCATTTCTTGAAAACGAAGATGTAAATGTGGTCTTCGGGCTTGACCCTAGAGGTCGTCGTTTCGTCGATCCTCACACCATTGCTCAACTAATGGTTCAATTGAAAGATGAAACTTCGGTATATTAATGTATTCGACATTTAGTTTTTGCTTCTGAAGTCTTTTTAGACAATCTCAACTTTTTTCTAAAACTGGCACGTTATTTTGTTGATTGGAGTCTTACTTATTTTTTGGGGTCAGTAATCGTAATCTATATATTATACAACATGGTGTTATTATTCTTTTGTAGACAATCATTTGAAGAAATAACACTCGTTTTCATATAGATGGGATTTATCAAATTCCACTTAAACTCATCTGCAATGTAATCCCTTTTCCCACATTCACCATGAAATTCATTAATCCCAGCTAACTGTACATCGCTCCTTTAATTTGCCACTTTAACAAGGCAGGAAGAGTTTCATAATTCTCACATTTTGCAATTACAGTCAACTTTAGAATAGACACCCATGTCTTAAGCTGAGATGAGCGAGAAGTACTTCACCCTAAGATCACATATTCGCGTTTCCAAATAAACATCTCTCTGGGTTACACATAAACGTTCTCCCTGTTAAGTTCACACGCATGGTGGAATTGGTTCACCTGTTCTATTTTGAACATCAGAACCCGAGGAGGAACCTGGACCGTTCACGGCAACTAGTCTCTGTGAAAACAATACTCAAGTTCAATGACAACCCATAGAGTTCAACAACTTCTCGTTTAAGAGACAAATTCTAAGTCTGAATAAAGTGTGGTTGTGAAACATTTAGACTGGGTGAAAAGCATTGGTCACTTCATATCAAAATGTCTACTGAAAAAATTGATTTTGTTAAATTTGTAATACTGTGCAAGTTTGTGCATGTTGGGTTTAAAATAACAGTAATTAATACACTTTTATAATTGTCACATCCTGGTGCGGTAGTCTATCAAGTTTCAGGACGATCACGTCCGGTGTAAAAGGAGATATGGTCCTCCGGGAGCCATAGCCCGGGCTCCATATGACGACAACGGAATAAGCGTGAAAAACTATTGTTGCGTGAAGATTCACTTGACTCGAGTGTCTATTCTTCACGTTGAGGTGGTGCGTGTGAGTCCGGAAGGGGCGATAGTTCGTAGGGCCACACCGGACCGCAAAATTTCTTTCCGTATTTACTTACATGTTTACAGCATCATCTTTTAATATCCACAGTTCACTTAATAACATATATTGACGTTTTTCCCTGCTATATGTATCTATTGTAGAATACACATGAGTCTGCCTTTATTCCGTGAAAGGTTGCCGAATTAACACTCCCTTAATCGCCAACAATCCCTCGTTCGTCTAGTGGTTCAGAATTCTTCTTAATCTTTGCTTGTCGCCGGTTCGAACCCCTCTCTGCTCAGTTTTGAGAAATTAACTTGTTTCGAATTTTATGAAATAGACACTGTAGTAACAAGTTGACTATGGAAAAAATATAGCCACCGGTCCTCTTCTCAAGGCCAGTGTAATGTCCACTGACCTCTACACATGGATAGCGGATCTGAGTCGCCGAGTGTCACAACAGGAAGTTGCTTTTTTACCTTGACAATATGGCGGGAAACAATGCATACACCTGTTGGTGCACATATTCCACAAAGATGTTCTATTATACAAAATTCCTTTAACTTTGACAAGGTGTACGCATTGTTTCCCGCCATATTGTCAAGGTAAAAAAGCAACTTCCTGTTGTGACACTCGGCGACTCAGATCCGCTATCCATGTGTAGAGGTCTGCTAATGCCTCTCTTTGGTAATATTGTAAAAATTAGACGAAAGGGAGGGATTTCGCTGTCTGATGTTAAGTTTAGTATATAACGTTCTTACAATAATAAATATCGATTTCATATAGTTAATTGCAGAATTAACATAATGATAACACTTAATCAATGCGTTAACGATTTGCTTCCAATCTCTCTATATATTTGTTCCGATTTTCTAGTAATTTCGCGCAAAAGTTTAAACATAACTCACTTATACATGGTCTATGGAAAAATGGCACATTTAAGCATTTGTCCTTCACATTTAGAACTCTCACAGAGAAATACAACAATATCACACAAGCTAAAATC
This sequence comes from Ophioderma brevispina, assembly GCA_023653785.1. Lineage (NCBI taxonomy): Eukaryota > Metazoa > Echinodermata > Ophiuroidea > Amphilepidida > Ophiodermatidae > Ophioderma > Ophioderma brevispina. Next base: position 272,007 of record JAMKCH010083340.1, read on the forward strand.
ACCAAATTAACAAATTTTCAACACGCACTATTGCTTTGCGTCAAGCATTATACCCTACCTCTCAAAAACGGGAGATTTAATTTGTTCTCTCTTTTTACAAGACAATCTATGTTAAATCCATTTAAAATAACACCTTTCTTGTGTTTTTTTCTTTCTTTTATTTCATTCTGACATTAATTACATTGTTGAGCAAAGTTAGTCTCATAGTTCGTAAACTGTACAAACTTGTCAATGTAATGCTGACCTTGAGAAAACAAAGAGGAAAAGTCACATTGCGCATTAGACATGAAATGCTTTTTAAGCTATGAAACTAAATTCCTAATCAAAAACATACTTTATTACGGAACAAAATTGTTGCATTAACGCTTCTCGAAACCCCTGATAGATTTTGTAGCCGGGGGGGGGGGCAGTTGTATTTAAAGGTGGATATGATGCGTGAACATGGACTTCCGAAATGCACCCTAAACAAGTATTTCCACCGACTAAAAACGTACAAGCATTTTTGTCTGTTTTGCTACCATAAAACAAGTCTTTTTGTCAGTTTTTGCTACCTTAAACAAGTATTAAAGCAATGCATTGTGTTGATAATATACCCTTATTAGGCCTATCTGGCTTTGCTCATATTGCTTTACTTCCAAATTACAATATTTTTGATGATTTTGATCTCGCGTACATCACAATTTCGGGGTTACGAAAAAACATACCCTTTTTTCCATATTTTGCTGTTTTTGACACCCTAATCAATGTACGCGCGTACATCGCCTGTTGGAAAAAAAGACCCTATTTACGCGTTTTCTTGTTCACGCATCATATCCACCTTTGAATACAAGTGGCCCCTCGGGTTTTGTAGACAATCATTTTAGATTGATTTTTTTATTTTTTTTAAAGAGTAAATAACGCATCACTATATTATGAGTGCTTTCATAAGGTGAAGTACTTTCTGATACATACTTTTCTGACATATCTTTCTGACCCACCTTTTTGACTCAGCTTTTATGGCGCACCTTTTTGGCATAATTCTGAGTCATGAATTACGAAAGTATCTTAACATTGATTATCTAACCCTAACTTTAACCAACCGCAAAATCCAACCCTAATCCTCAAACCCTTAACCCTAAACCGAAAAGTAAATCCTTAGCTAACCCTAACCCTAATTCCTTCTCATGACCCTAAGCCTTATCGTAACCCTAATCCTACCACTTACCCTTTATGCGGGGCCATTCAACTTTTCAAAATGGCTAGCATTTCGGTTTAATGGTGTACATATTTGAAAGATGTTTCATTCGTTACTCATACTTTTTAAAAGCTCGTTCTCTAGAAAAATTCCGGTATTTTATTAGTAGAAAGGTTCAACTCGAACGTTCAACAAACGCCTACATAGACTTGCACATTACATCAACGACTACATCATCCGTCGATACCTTATTTATCAATGACATCATCTTCTGTAGATAACAGATGATATACAAGCTGTAACCAGAGACCCGATGAGTTCATTCTTAATAGATGCAAATGAACCAACATAGCCAAATCAACGGAAATCAACAATATCCTTGAGAGACACTTTAAAAGAGCAATACAATCGGAGATATGTAAAACATACATGACTCGATTCAGGTCCTTTACCCCATTGCTAGAAGGAAGAAAGGTTATGGAGACGTTATTGACAAATCTCAACAGATCATTAATGTAAGTGAAAAATAGGTGTGAATGTACGACATGTCATTGTCGGTGTGGGAAACATGACCCGGATAAACTGATATGTTGTGTTATGGTTTTACAGTACAAGTTTATTTCATGATTTGCATTCAAAATTATTTGGAGTACGAATCATGAAGCACATTTTTGTCCCACAATTACGATTAAAATGCTTGTCCTCCACATGTCTTGAAATATTTCAATTTCCCCAGTTTATAAATATCCAATCATTTTGTCATTTGCACAATATGAGCTCTTTATTTGAATAAGCGATTGTGCGATGCTTTTTCATTTGCACTTTTCGCATTTCTTGACAAATTATTAATTTGTTTGCAAATCTCGTACACAGAACGCACAGTTTCTCTATCTTTTGTCAGTATTATAGAAGTAGCTTGAATTGCGTCTTTTACGATGTTGATGGCAACCTGCAATATTGTCTGTGAGAATAAAGTAATAACATAAAAATCGAAATAAGTTTCTACGTGTTTTGTTGCGCTTTTGACGTTTTACTTTCAACCACAGATCGGCAACGGACAAGTGGGCTTTTGGGGTAGGGGAGGGTGTTTATCCACTTCTATCTTGAAATAATCAGTTTTATAGTGATAATACTTACGAGTTTGGATCTTTTTCTTTTGGCGACAACACATTGCCAAGATTACTTGGCCTCAATTTCTTGATTCAAATTACCTCCTCAAGTCGAGATACTCTGCTGTCAAAGATATTATTAAGAAAGCATTTACACATACCTGCCTATACAAACTGTCTCAAAAGCCTGCGGCCAACCAGGACTCCTAGAAATCACTTCTAGTATTGTTAGTTCATTAAACACTGTGAACAGGTGAAATCTCCTTGAAGGGAAATTTAAAAAGACAGATTTTCTGTTCGGGCAGGTAAAACGAAACATTAACCGATGTCAAGTGACAGACTCCAGACGTTATAGTTTTCTTATGTTGAGGTGTTTACGTTTGACTTATTTGGAATGCCCTCGTTAAAGAATGCCTTTGGGCATTAAGCCTTCGGAATTGTAAAATCGAAATTGTGCCATAGGGGATAAGATCGAAATCAGTATATCCCGGAGCATAATCCGAATTACGCAAAAATAAGCTCAAGTGACGTTAGCTGTGCGGCAAATATGGCAATTGACGCATACAAACGTAGCTTCCCTTAATTAGCCCCTTAATAGACTTAGGAGTGGATTGCTCCTGCACACTATACTTCGTCCGGCCTGAATTAAGGAGTGATGTCATAGCTTTTACGCAGCTATTGTACATGCGTATCGCACAGGCCGACTTTGTACGCTCGCGATTACAGCTGCGGCTTACTGCGATTCGCACGTTTAAGACTGCGTAAGAGCAAGACGTCACTCCTTAGTTCAGGCCGGACGAAGTATATCTTGGGGTTGGCTTACTAGGATTAACAGGTCCCTTTTTACTATTTTAGAGTTAACTTCAAGAGGTTTGCTATGTCAGAGTTAGCTACAGATCTTAGGAGTAGGTTTCAGCTATTACAGTATATACCCTCCCGTAATAATAGTCACATCGTGCCTGATGCAGGCGGCTATAGTAGATTTCAAAATAAGTGAGACCTCATTAAAAGTGTTTTAGGTCTGTCCATTCACCGTGAGAGGCAAGAGGAATTACTTTAACGGCCACAGGTAAAAAGGTTTATGATACTCATACAATATAATGTAGCTTTTAAATAAATTTTGACCTAAGATAGATGGATGTTTCAATTCAAGTATCAGGATGAAAACACCAGCATACATTTCATTAAACGTTGTTATTTGAACATAACTTACCTTTGACACTGCAAAGAACCATTCGTTATCACAGTATTGGAGAAATAATGTATTCTTATATGGATGCATACATAACACAACTAAGTTTATATTTGGTCATCAAGAAACGGGCCAATCTTGTATTAAGTGATTAGCGCAAAACGGGTTGACATCCAGGACAACAATGGCATACGTCCTTCAATCATTAACAGACATTTTATAACTGAATGCATCAGTTTCCAGTAAGCCGATTCTGTACAGGAACTTTGTACCATGGTCACAATATGTTTTGTAATTGCAACAAAGGCCTAGTCTCTGCATGGCCGGGGATTGAACCCATATCAACATCACACCCGTCCGAATATGCAAGGAGTCTCACGTAATTTGAAATCTACTATATCAAGTTTCGGGACGGTCACATCGGGTCCACCATTCAAGGCCAGCGTGATGCCGCTCTTCGGTTATATTGTAAAAATGAGACGAAAGAGACCCAATAAACTCCCGCATCGGGCGAGACTATGAACATATGGAAAGGGTGTATTGGGTTATTATATGTTTACTCGCTTAAGGTTATGCCTGACTCACTATCTCAGAGTAAGTAGCCATGCACTTATCATCTTAGGTTTACTTCGTAGGGCTTAGTCCTGTTTATCTCAGAATTGGCTCCCATCAACTGTCATGGGGTTGGTGCTCTTTCACTACTCTCTATTCCAAAATAAAGTGAAAAAATGGAAATATATATTTGTTTCAAAATTAGAATAGTATGAAAAGCAGTGCAAATTAATAATGGCACTATAGTAGAAACCTTTTTGTAGGCCCTAATTGGGAAAGCAACTTAAAAAGAACAGTAGGATTTTGCTGACAAATATGATTCAAAACCCTAATTATTAACTTTTTTTACAATAAGAGCCACAAAATCTGCAGACTTGTTCCAAGTCTAAAGATGTAAGGACTTGGTAATAAGGTAAATTCACGCTTTCATTATATTACCTTTTGCTATAAACTAAATGTCTGACAATGCTAGAAATTTTTGAAAATAATTTAAATGTAAAATTTGAGAACTAGTCTTTTCACAAATCTTAGGAAGTGATTCTATTTCTCTTAACAAGGCAGTTAAATTTAACTTGTGGCCCACTTACGGCTTAGAATTCAGCTAGGTGTCTTTTGTTAAAACAAGAATATTATTTTTATTACCTCTAAAATTACTTCCACACTATTTTGGAATCGGGAGCAATTAAGGGTTAAGACTTTGGTAAATTTTCCAATATTTTCGCATACAGCACACTTAACGTTAATTTTCATAATGATATATTTCAAATGTTGTCAGATTTCAAATTCTGCAAAGCATAATTTCGATATTATGCTCAATCCTGGGCATAACATAATCCATCAACGATTATTATCTTAAATAAGAAGACCTTTCTTGATTCCTTCTCAGATAAAATGTGGGCCCCTTCTTAGTGGGCCCTCCTACCCCGTATGCATTTGCCAACTTTAATTCTAACACTTAATATCGCAGCATATAATGGGTTCAGAAAATAGTTATAAAAGACGGGTGGGACTATTGAGCTAGATATAAGAAGAAATTGGAACGCGCAGGTGCGTAGCATTGATCGGCCCTTAGGTGGCTAAAGGAGGCCCACGGGAAATTAGACACACACAAGGGTAACGAGAAGGGGGCATGTGTCTTATGTTAACCACGGGCTGTGAGTAGCCGTGATATGCTCTAAGGAACATGTTCTTTCTCAGCTGTGCATGTAAATAGCACGTGCTGGAGCAGGAACTTGGCTTATTAAGAGACCGATTTTACAAAGATAGCACAAGCGGAATCAACTTGCATTATTCGTGAAAGTAATTGACATCTATCGTCTTTTGTCAGTATCATTTAGTGTTTCAAAAAGAAAGAGTTAATCATCTTTATATGTAAAGTGCAGCACCTAGTTCATCAAACAGTTGTTCTTTTCTGCAGATATCAGGTACTGCATCTGATTCATGAATAGGTTCAAATACAAAGTATTGTGAAAACGATTCCATCTCCTTCAAATATTGTGTTCTCTTCTCTTCAATTATTCCATCGTCTGTAAGTATAAGGGGGTGCTGTACCTAGTTTATCAATTACTTATCTTATCTTCAGTAGATATTAGGCGCTGTACCTAGTTTATCAATGACTTCATCTTCTGTAGATATCAGGTGCTGTACCTAGTTTATCAATGACTTCATCTTCTGTAGATATCAGGTGGTGTACTTAGTTTATCAATGATTTCATCTTCTGCAGATATCAGATGCATACCTAGTTTCTCAATCACTCATCTTCTATAGATATCAGGCATTGAATGTAGTTGATCAATGAATTCATCGTCTATAGATATCAGGTGTTTTGGTTTTGCCCAATTTATCAATGATTTCATTTGATAAGGGAAACAACCTCTAGTCGAACTTTACAACCGATAGGTGTAAAAATCAGGCGCTGTACCTAGTTTTCAATGACTTCATCTCTTTAGATATCAGGCGCTGTACTTAGTTTATCAATGAATTGATCTTCTGTAGATATCAGGTGTTGTACCTTGTTATCAACGACTTCGTCTTCTGAAGATACCGGATGCTGTACCTAGTTTATCAATGACTTCATCTTTTGAAGATATCAGGTGCTGTACTTAGTCTCTCAATCATTTCATCTTCTGTAGACATATTTTACAAGACAGAAATAAATCAAATAATTGATTAATTACAATAAAAATACTACTACTACTAGCAACATTAATAATAGGCTAAGCGCTAACAACAACGTTAGGGCCAAATTTTCCATATTCATGAATTGTACGAAGTGTAATAATGAGTTGTACGAAGGGCGAATTCATATAATAAAGGCAGACGTCGGACAACGCTAGCCTTTCAAATATGCTTTGAGCGCCGGATGCATAAACATACGCTTTGCGAGAAAGGCATGTGCTAAAGACTAGCGTCGGCCGATGGCTGCTGATGTAGTATGAAACCACCCTAATACCGCCTACCTGCACCAGTTCACCTTGCGGCTAATCATTGAGGTCTGAGAGACGAGAGACGTTAGAGGCAAAATACTTCCTTTTCCTATCCTTGAGTATAACAGTGTAAGGCACCAATGCAGTTCTTGTTTGCTGTGATAAAAGACAGTCTCTTTCGCCAAGATAGCGGTTCGATTACCCTCAGGTACTATTTATACCTCATAAGCACGTATTCATCTGAAATTGACACTTTTTCTGGTAAGGAAATCTTTTCAAGCATACCTCAAATGAATAGACTCCCCAGGAAATCCGAATAACCACAGCTCAATGCACTCCAAAAATAAGTGGTCAACTAATATAGAAGGCGTACTCGCAGTGTGTATTTTTGGTTATTTTTGTTGTTTAAAAATAATTATAACCATATTTGATTTTTGCAAAAAAAGCCACTAAATTTAGTATTGAACTTAATGAAAAAAACTTAAGGGTTGCTATTGTGTAGCATTTTTATAGGTTTTTAACAATGTATTTATTGTGTTTTTAACCAACTACGATATTTAGAGAGTCGGATGAATGAAAAATATTCAGACAGCTTGAAGGAACCATTTCTGTTCTTTAAAGAACCAAAAGTTCTGTTAAACCAAAACGACAAGATAACAAAACAGAAATTCTTTCCTGCTTGTTAAGCATTTTCATTTTTTTCTAGAACAAATGGGCGAATGGTCTGCATAATGTACAGAAAAGGGTTAAAAGTTAGACGATTTCCCCCGAAAGTTAGAGAATGTGCCGCGGATCCTTCAGTACTTAAATTCGAGACAAGCTCTCCATTTTTAAAATCAATTAGTCTTCTCTAGAGAAAATGTTGAGCTTTTGTCTCTAAGCAATAATAGGACTCCTATTATACAAAATGAACAACATTACATCTACAAGGGTTGTCTGGAATTCACTTAAATGGATCTGATCCAGAAAAGGAGTACATATACCCATGGGCGCGCTTTAAAGGGGTGTATTATGATCGATAACATCGTTCCCCAATGTGTTCAAAATAAGTTAAGCTTGAGTGATTTGATTGGAAGTTGATAATGTATATTGTCTTACCCGCAGTTACACCTAATCGTGTAAAAAGGAAATTAGTAATTTTTTCCGTCTGCCTCACAAGACGGATAATACAAGCTGATAAAACGTCAGATAACGCCCTGTCGCCTTTTTCGATATAGTCTCTTTCCTTTATTATAGCTC